>JNCO01003353.1:0-16898 GCA_000785685.1 Uromyces viciae-fabae
AAAAAGAAACTAAAACAAAAACAAAAACAAAAACAAAAACAAAGACAAAGACAAAGACAAAAAGAAAAAGGAAAAGAAGAATCAATTTTACTTATAAATATTGTATTACCCTACCTTGTTTTAGCTTCAAAATTTTCTTATTATTTTTATTTATTTTTCTATATTAAAAAGTGCAATTAATACATTGTTTTATTTTCTTAAATTTTACAGACATGAGACCTGCCTAAAGATTTGGCTTTGCTCATAGATTTTGCAAGAAAACATTGTATGTTAATTTCATTGATATTAGTGATATCTAACAAAGCAGCTTTGCTGCTCAAATTTGAATATGTTGCCGTTCCTTTGACATCATCTGCATCCGCTTTGACCACTGTACACACACAAATTCAAGAACACCCTCTAGTCAAAGTTCTGCCATCATTGCTATGCGCCAGCTGGAGTAATTGGTGCTGTTTATATGTACCATTGTTATTTTGACTGAGGATTATTTATCTACTGTTTGCTTCATTGAATTAATATTCTTACTACTAGTATTGCTTAGATTTGAATCTTGAGTTTGATGTTATATAGAAATGGTTTCCTCCTGTTTTTTTAATTTTTTTTTTTTTATTTTTAAAAAAAAAGTTGAAATTAGCCTGCTTGTGGGTTGGTAGAGGAAGAGCTTTAGACCGTGAAGAAATTTTGTAATTAGGAAAGAATGATCAAGGGATCAGTTTGAGGAGGTTGATACTGATGATCAAAGAATAAGCCATGCCTCAGTGTCAATGGACAAAGAGGGGGATTGGAACAGCTATTTTGATGTGAAGCAGGTTCAATGGAACAAGAACCAATGCAGATTTTTATTGCTTGTTTCACATTTTATAGCGTATAAACAAAGGAAACCCCTGGAAAGTAGGTCCAGGGGTTAAGCCTATAACTTTGTAATGATGAATAATAATGAAATTCAAGTGGGAAAGGATCAAAATTCCAACACTATCAAATTATATTCCATGGAACTGGGCCTTTTCATAACTTTTGGGGGGCCTTTGCAAACCAACATTCTTTCTTCTATTTATTTTCTTGGGGTAATTTTTTTAGGTCAATAAAACCCATTCAAAAATTTGGAGAAGTAATTTTGGGGCCTTTGGACCCCCAAGCCCATTTTTATTTCTAAGTCCCCCTCAAGCAGTTTTTAAAAGTGTGTTTAATTGTGGAAAGCCACATGCACATGTTTGGTCCAAAAGCATTTGAAACCATGTGAGTTTGCAAGCTGAACAGGTGAATTTAGTGTTTAATGCTCTAAAAGAAATTACTGCATAACTAAACATGCAGTTTTAATTTCTCACTTTCATTTGTAAGATTTTTTTGATTGTAAGATTAAATTGATTTAATTTTGGCAAGATTTCTACATAATTCAGCTCCAGTTTTTCTAGTTGCCAAAGTAGTAATTTTCTGGATCTTGTTTTCTAAAGGTTTTTGAGAGACTAAATCTGCTGATCCCTAAAAAGACTGTACCACTCCATCCCAGGAATACTTCTCATCCCCAGAACATTTACCATCATATTTCTCATCTACACTCCCATCATTCACTTGATAATTCATCTACTCAACCTATTTAATATCAACATCTTTGATTTTATATAAATTCTTTACATCACTGCCAGCATTTTTAAATCAGTTCAATGCATCCTAGATTGATTAGGATTCACACAGCTGATTTAAAAATGCTGGCAGTGCATCTGATACAACTTTTTCACACTCAATCTAGGATGCACTCAACCAATTTAATATTGGTTGAACTCAACTGATTAAATATTAAATCAAGGCCCCTGCCTTGAATGTGTATTTAATCAGTTGTGTTCAACCAATATTAAATTGGTTGAGTGCATCCTAGATTGATTAGGATTCACACAGCTGATTTAAAAATGCTGGCAGTGCATCTGATACAACTTTTTCACACCTGGACTAATATCAGACAGAAAAATGTTACATAAAGTGAGTTATGTTGATATCAAATAGGTTGAGCTGATGCAATATCCACTATTATAGATATAATATCATTTTATGTAAATTTAATATCAGCCATGGTAGATGAAATACCAGTTTTGCTTGATATAATATCACATTTTTCCATGTGATGTAATGCCAGGTTTGAGAGTCTGATACAATCACCCTTGCAGTGAATGCTGGTACAAGCAGAGATTTCTCTTGTTATAATGTTCTTCATATTGGAAATGGGTGACAGAAATGCATACTATAGTGTTGGGGGCCAGGCCGTACATTATTTTTGCCTTCATAACTGAGTGATTGACAATTTTGAAGGAGTCCTCTGTGTTGCATTTTTTCCATAAGTGCATCAAATTTTCTACATTAAATTCCAGGGAAGTTATTTCTCAAACAATCTGGGTCTTGCTTGTTGAAGGAGGAAACAGGCAAGTTGTGACTGGCCACCATCATGATACTATGTGTTTACAATCTGGGTCTTGCTTGTTGAAGGAGGAAACAGGCAAGTTGTGACTGGCCACCATCATGATACTATGTGTTTCTGTCATCCGTTTCCAACAAGATAAGGGTGTGTACCATAGCACACACAGGTTCCAAGAAAACAGTTTTTTTTGGGAGAAATTTTTTCTTCCAAAAAACCTGTACCACAGGATTCTGTTTTTTTCCAAATGAACAAAAATCATTTTCATCAGTTTGCATCAGTTTTTGGAAACAGCCCCCCCTGTTTTTCAAAACCATTTTCATCCTCCAATGTCACATCACATAAGACTCATCTCTCATCCAAAATTTTGGAGCTGATTGATCCAGACTTGTTTGATCTATCAGCATTTGCCCCAAATATTCCACATTCCCCATCACCTTCACCAAACCCACTCAATTGCTGCTTTAAATGGGGTTCACATTTGAATATCTATTGACCTTGCAATTGAGCTGGAAGATGATTTGAAAGGGGAAAATGGGAGAGCAGATGAGAAAAAGATGACAGGAGATGTTCTGGGGATGAGCAATATTCCTGGGGTGGAGTACGGTGTTTTTAGGAATCAGCAGATTTGGTTTCTGAAAAACCTGTAAGAAGCAAACATCCAGAAAACCGGTATTTTGGCAGCCAGGAAAACTTGAGATGGATGCTGTGGTACAGACCTAAGCATCTGATGCAACCCCCCAACCCTTGTGAGCCCCTACAGCCTTTTCGAGTCCCTAGCTCTGAACCCTTGGGAACCCCCCAACCCTTGTGAACCTCCAGCTACGTGAACCCCCAACCCTTGTGAACCCCCCAACCCTTGTGAGCCCCCCCAACCCTTGTCAACCCCCCCAACCCTTGTCAACCCCCGCGCGCAAAAGTGTGACGCCTGACGTCACAAAGCAGTTTCAACTTGCTAGTACTGAAAGTGACTGGCATCCACTTCTTTTTATTTATTTTGCTGAACAATTTATCATTATGCACAAGCGATCTACCAGCTCCTCACATCGACCATCGATCTCTCCCTCTAGGATTCCACTTGGCCCTCGATCTGAATCTCGTGGCAGTCTACTCGTAAGTCAAGCTTTCTCACATTCTTCTATCAACATTAGCTTTCAAGATATTTCAGTAACCCCTTCCCACCTTGTTTTTCATCTAGTCCCGACGGAGATTATTGCTTGCTCTCGGCGCCTTTACCGCGTTCTTGGTTCTCCTGCATTTCATCAGCTGGTCTGGTTCATCAATCGGTCCACTCCCTGGTTTCGCGCATCGATCAACCAATTCTCGTCGTACCGATGCCTACCAAATTTCAGCTCGAAGGCACCGTTTTCTTCAACAAGGTGCTTCTAATTCTCTTGGCGGTATCGGTCCTGCAAACTTTAGTGATCTAGCGCCTTTTACTTTCTGTCCTACGTTTGGTGAGACCGACGAACTGGGTCAAGTTTATGGATCCCAGGCTTTGCTCAAAACTCGCACTCATGTCGGTTCTAGTGATCGAATTCGAAGAGTCATTAGACGCGCGATGGCTGGTCTACCTATCACCATTGGGATCCTCGGCGGCTCTATCTCGAGCTGCCATGGGCTGGATGCCACAGCAGCCCATCCACTAGGGAACCCCATCGGCCCCAATTGCTATCCCCACAGAATATTCACGTGGCTTAATGATGTGTTTCCTCATCCGGCGAATGAACTTACGAACGGCGCCTGTCTGTCTGTTTTTTTGGTTTTTTTTTTTTCATAACTATCATTCTATTTGCTTTCAAATTTAATTTTGATAAAGATTTTCTATGACCCGCGTCGATTCTTCAGTGCGCCGGACGGGAACCGCCTACTATGGTTTTTGCTCTGCTATGCATTTACCTGATCGTGTCGACTTGGTTATCGTCGAATTCGATACTGAGGATCCCCAGTCAGCTGACTTAACTATCTGCTTATTTCCTTTTTTCTGGTTAGACTTGATGCTTACAGATTAAATAATGCCTTTTCGAATTCTTGCAGTGAACAAGAAACAATTTCCACAACTGATTTACTACTCCGATCCCTTCTCCTCCGACCTGACCAACCAGCTGTAATTCTATTAGGGCACTTCTCCCCTCAATTCCAAAACGAGCACGGTTTCATTGGCCCTGAGGTCTGGCACTCAGCAGTAGCCCACTTTTACGATGTGCCTCATTTGACGTATGTTGTTTTACCAGAAACTATACGTATTGTTTGGGACTCGTAACCTCTTCAAAGTTCTGACTTCATTGTATCATGCTTTGCCGAATTTCAGCGTCAAAGGTCTACTTTACGAGGAATATCTCATCAATCCTGAAAAGGTTTCACAGTCTTATTTCATTGATCCTGTGCTCGCCAACGCAAAGGGCCACGAACTCCTAGCCGACACACTTATTGCATTTTTGGAGAGCGAGATATGCACAGTCTGGGATGAAGCAGCCCTGGAAGCCGATTTAGCCGGCCTTTCTCCACCAGTTCTCGGAGATGCTGCCCTTCTGAGTGGCTCGCAAGCAAATATAGCGCCCAGCTTATTAGGTGGTAAAGGTCTTCGAAAAGGGTCTGAACCTGGAACTGAAGGTGCAGATGAATCAAGTGGTAACTTGGGATTATCAAAGACGGCCAAAGCTGGATACTCAAAAGTACCTGCTTATCGCGTGCACGACAAACCGCATACGATAGCACAGTTTAGGGAGGTCAAACCCAGTTGTGCATCTGCCAACGACTTGATTAATCCGCTTCCACAATCAGTCTTCATTAACTCTGGCTGGTCTCCAGTCGCACCGAAATTGGATTCAGAAGATGAGAGGCACTATTGGTTTTCAGAAAAACCGGGTAGTTTAATTAAGATCCCACTCAAAGTTGCAGGTGGAGATATTGCTATTTATTATCAAAAAGGGCCCAAGAAAGAAGGTTGGGGGACAGTCAAATGTTGGGTTGATGACAACGTGGCAGGCGCTGTTGAAATACATGGATTCGGCGATCAGGATTATACGAAACCTGTGTAAGGCTTGTTTCTATGCAGATGAACCAATGTTTCTACATCATGTTGGCCCCTATAGCAACAGTGACTAAATAAATGACTTCATTTTTTCATGACTTGATTAGTATCACTCAAGTTGATCGTGGTGTGGGCAAAGGCTCGCATTACGTTGTGTGCGAGTTGCAAGGGAAATCGTCCGATACAGCTAAATTTAAGGTCAGAATTTTTCTCTTTAGGAAAAACAGAAAGGGAAAGAAGTAAAAGCGTTTTTCCCACCTGTGAGGAGAACATGCATAAATCTTGCAGGAGAATGGAAATGCTGAACAATCCCTTGCCATTCGATTTGATTTTTTTTCTATACTTTAGATTTATGGAATTTTCGCTAGTTGAAAATCTCCAGGGCAAAACAAAATAAATTTATGACAAACAAAATTGGCTTTTTAGATTATAGGTGTTAAATTTTTGTAGAGATGTAGGGTGTATTAGAAATGTTCTTTTAGAATATTCGTGATGTTCCTTTCTAGAAGCTGTGGGAACACCTAGTGTTTTCTTTTTCTGATCCTCATGAGCTTGTTTTGACCACATTTTTATCTACTCACTGACAAGCAGCTTGAATTTCTCTTTGCTTTTTTTTTTATTGTATGACTCATGTAATAAGTGTGTGTCAGAGCTTGTGATGAATATGAATGCTTTGTATGTGCAGAACCTACGCAGCCCATCCGGACTAGGCTCCGGGTGCAACACTTACTTTTTAGGTTCCATCTAGAAAAAGTGAGAAAACTTTGAATGATAATCAAATACAATCATTGCATAACAATGATCTGACTCCGAGACCTGACACAAATCCACCTGTGCGCTCATCACCAAGTCTGCTGCTGTGGCAACTTTTGGCCTGCTTGGTGGTTGTTAAAAAATCAATGAGAGTAGCTATGAAATCCAAGACCATTAGGTTTTTTTCACACTCAATTTGGACTCATACTTCTTGAGCAATCCATGAAAGATGACCATATCTTTGAAAAGATAAGTGGCATAAAGCAGCACAGGTTTTCCTGATTAGTAACTTGTTTCTGCTCTGGTTAAACTACAAATTGACTTCCCCTTTCTCAAACCACTTGGGATCCAACCTTAGGGCATGTAGCCCTAGGAATCCCAGGATTCTGTTCAAATTCGGATTTTTTTCTAGGAGTCCACAGATTCCAAAATGCACCGTACCATAGCCCCAAATAGCACATCTGATATCTGAGTATTATCATTGATTTCATCTGATTCAAAAAAATAAGCTCAACCTATTTTTCCTCGTCAGATTCACCGTCCCATCACCATTTTTTAGCCACCTTTTTTCAAACTCAACCTTCAACCCTGAAATCAACATGAACAGCACACTTGATCCTAGTCTCCTGGAGCTTCTCCCTGATGTTATAAGCTTGAAGAAACCAAGCCTGAACCTGATTCCTCCAAAAAAGCAACTCCAAAAACTCACACTCCCTTTTCAAATTCAAGATGAAAAATTTCTCAAGATTCCTCAATCATACCAACACTGAAAGTTGAAAAAGAAGAAAGGCCTCAAAATTACTCAATCATAGCAACACCCAAAGTTGAAAAAGAAGAAAAGCCTTGAAATCCCTCAATCATAGCGAAACCCAAAGTTGAAAAAGAAGAAAATCTGAAATACAAAGATGAAACTGAAGCAAAAGGCAATGAAAATGAGAAAAAAAAAGTAACCACAATTGGACTTCTGAGCAGAAACCAAGTCTTCTTGAATTAATCCTTGATCAAATCACACTTGGGAAAAGTGCTGACAATGGAAATCTGAAAGCTGAAGGATAGACAAATGTTGTTCAAGCAATGAAAAGACAGTTTGGAATCAACTCCACTCGGGATCAGTTAAAGAACCAAAAAAGTGCAATGTGTAAAATTTACATTGAAATGAAGTTCCTGTTTGATCAGTCTGGGTTTGGATGGGATGCTGAAAGTTGTATGGTTACTGCTGATGAAGAAACACGGAGGGAGCTCTTAGATGTTTGTATCCTCCTCTCTTCCCATTTGTGAATTTTTGTTGCTGGATTCCTTTTAATTATCTCTTGACATATAACTCAGGCACACCCAAACAAAAACTATGGTCTACTCCGCACAAATCCCATCCCCGGGTTTGAAATCGGTCATGAAGTCTTTGGTGGGACCTATGCTACTGGAGAAACAGACCTTTGCCCTGGTGAGATCATTTAAGTACCAGCAACAGTGGCCCAGCTACGCTGTTGTTAGTGTTAGCTTAGCGCAGCTCTAGCTTTTTTTTTAGCTGACGCTGATGTTAGCGTTAGCGTTTTTTTTTTTTTTAAGCTATCCACTAACAAATTTTTGAAAAAAAAAAATCTAGTGCAGCAAAGCGTTAGCTTTTTTTTCTAAAAAAAAGCTAACGCTAATAGGATTTTCAAAATTCAACTGGTTAGCAATGTTAGCATTAAAAATAGCTGCACTGGCATCTAGCGTTAGCTTAGACATGGCTAACACTAACCGTTATCATATTACCCTGCTCCCTCTTTTGCCTCATTTTGTTCCATTTCTTGGATTCCTTCCTCAACTTGTTTTGACTTGTTTTTTGTGCTTTCATGAGTTAAATCAAGTCCCCAGGCCGGTGTCAAGCCCAAGATCAATCATTTTGTCAATCAAGTTATTTACAAGGGACAGGGTAGGCAACAGAGGAACAGGTAAGAGAAATGAGTATTTCAATTTAATTTTTTTATTTTTTGATGTTTGTGTTTTTTTTTAAATTTTTGAATTATTATTTATTTTATGTTTTTTTATTTATTTTTGAATTATCAATTTATTTTTTTTTATTTTATTTTTTTTTTATTTGTATTATTTTTAACAATTATTAAATTTGTCTTGATTATATATAGACAGACATCAAAATTCAAGCTGTCTGGTTGAAAATTGAACCACACTGCACCATTAATTGAATAATTCAAAAATTTAAAAAAAAACACAAACATCAAAAAATAAAAAAATTAAATTGAAATACTCATTTCTCTTACCTGTTCCTCTGTTGCCTACCCTGTCCCTTGTAAATAACTTGATTGACAAAATGATTGATCTTGGGCTTGACACCGGCCCGGGGACTTGATTTAACTCATGACAGCACAACGAACAAGTTGAGGAAGGAATTCAAGAAACAGAACAAAATGAGGCAAAAGAGGGAGTAGAATAATTTTAGTCATAAAAATTGCTCCAACTGATCCATCTCAATTTTTTTTTTTTTAATATTTAAATAATTTTAATTTTTCATTTAAACTCATGTAATCTTGGCTTGACGACAATCCTTGGACTATGTTTTGAATAATTGTAGTCATGAAAAAGTTTTTTATAAATAGTATATTTATTGAGTTTTTTTTGTTGTTGTTGTTCTTCAGTGACCATTTTGTTACAGTTACTTTTTTTTTTAATGAAATGTGTTAACTGTTACCCTGAAAAAAATTCTGATACATGTATTTTTGATGGAGGAAGTCCCTCCAGTTGCTACTGGTGCTACAGCCCCAGCGTAGCGTAGCGTAGCGTAGCGGGGTTCCACTACGCTACTGGATAGCAAAAAAAAAATTTAGCGTAGCGGAATTTTTTTGCCACTAACGCTACCCCAAATCCTGGGGTGTGTTTTTCCGCTACGCTACAGCTACCCTGTAGAGGCGGAAAAACACCGCTAACGCTACGGCGTTTTGGCCAAAAATTTTGGCCGCTACGCTACCCTGTAGCGCCCAAAAAGCGCAGCGTAGCGTAGCAGCCCACCATTGGTACCAGAAACCAATGAGTACTTCTCCTCTCAAATGTTCTCCGGATTATCATCTGCCTCAATAAAGCGCCACATGTCAATTTCCAACACAATCAAGATAGATTCTTCCTCTGAAGGTGAAGAAATCAAGGTGGTCAAAAAACATGCAAGAGAGTCAAAATTTGATGTGATTAGGAATGGTTTAGAGCATTGTTGGAGCCCTACGTGAAACTGCTTCAATTCATCAACATAAAGAAGCCAAGTTCAAACTCTAAAAAAAATCCCCCTCCAAATTGAATCCAGGAGGCCATCAGTCTGATGGCCTCAATTTTCCTTGACAAGATACCCGCAATTGAATATGTCAAATAAATTCAAGTAATTAAATCTGAAGCTAATTCCAAAGTATTCATCTGGCTATCAAGAACTACAAATTCCAAGAGTTGTCAAGCCTGGGTGGATTCAAAAGTTGTGTAGTTTTTGGGTATTGTTCAACTAATCAAACCCAGATGTTTCTTTCTTTATCTTTTATTATGATTTTTATCCAATTATATTTCATTTTGAAACAAGTGTTTTTTCTTATTTCATCACAAAAACAGGAAAAAAAAAAAAAAAAATCAAGTCAAAGACAAAGAAAAAAAAGAAAAAAACTATTATTGATGAAACTTGAAAAACAATGTATTGCTTGAGCTATTTAAAAAGAGATTGAGTCAGAGTTTTAATAACGATAACAGGAAAAGTCAAAAAAACAAACAAGTTAAAGACAAAGAAAAAAAAACTATCATCAAGGAAACTTGAAAAAAGATTATAGCTTGAGCAGATCAAGTGAAGTTTTTCATCACAAAAACAGGAAAAAACAAAAAACAAATGAGTTAAAGACACAGAGGTAAACAAAATAAGAAAAATATTATCAATGAAACTTGAAAATTGATGTGTAGCTTGAGCTATTTAAAAGGAGATTGAGTAAGAGTTTTCATCACAAAAAACGGAAAAGTCAAAAAACAAACAAGTTAAAGACAAAGAAAAAAAAAAAAAACCATTATGAATGAAACTTGAAAAGCAATTTATAGCTTGAGCTATTTAAAAGGAGATTTAGGAAGAGTTTTCATCAAAAAACAGGAAAAGTCAAAAAACAATCAAGTTAAAGAGCAATAAAAATAAAAATAAACTAAAATACTATTCAGAAGTAAACATAATAAAAGAACTATTATTGATGAAACTTGAAAAGCAATGTATAGCTTGAGCAATTTAGAAAGAGATTGAGTGAGGGTGGGAGGAGATAATGTTAAGTTTAATGAGATTAAGGCAAAATCTTCAAAACATCATTTTTATGTTTGATTTTATGAATGTCATGTTTTTTTTTTTTCATGAATGTGTTGTAAATTTTACACAACTAAAAGTGTTTCATTTCAAATTAGTCTCTCTCTCTTTTTAATTTTAAATACAATAAAACATCTGATAAAAGAAAACTCGTTTTACCTAAAAGGTGAAAATTAGATAAAAAGAATAATAAAAATGATAAGATGTTTTAATGTTTATTTTTAATAAGTAAAAATAATAATGATAATAAAATGATAAAAGAAAATAATAAATAAAATAATATTTCATTTATTTTTAATGATGAGTTAAAATAAGATTAAAAAGATTTTAATATATAAAGATTATTTTTTTATTTATTTTTTGATAATAATATTATAATGAAAAATAATGAAAACAACTTTTTAAATAAAATAGAATATTTATATAAGTAATCTTGATGATTCAAGATTACTTATCATGATTGATTCAGAACTGAATGATTGTAAAAATGATTCATAATAAAAATTACAATCATGACATAATTTCTAAAATTGATCTGCTAAAAATAGAGAGGAAATCATGATTTCATGATTCAAAAATTTCACGTCAATTATTAAATCAATTAAAATAAAATCATTATGTTAATAATTAATTTTATTTTATAATATTAAATATTTATCAATTTTTAATCTAATTTTAATTTTAACTTTATTATTTTTAAATAAAAATATATTAAGAATTAAATTGTCTTACATGCAAAATTTAATTCTTTGTTTTAATTCTCTCTTCATTATTTTGTTAACATTTTCATTTTCTGTTACTTTTTAAGAGGGAATTATTTTAAAATAAATTTCAGTTAATTATTTTCATTTCATTTTATTTTTCTTTTAAATGAAAATTTAAATAATAAAATCTGCTTACTTCTATCAAGTAGCACAATTTTTCTCTTGCTTTTGCAAGGATTAATTGTGTCATTTTGACATATGTCAATATTGTATTTTAGTATGAGTCATTTTTATTTTTGGTTTCCTTTATTTTGATGTATAAAATTTAGATTTACAAAGCAAGCACTGGATGAAAAAGAAAAATTTCATTCACTTGAAGTATCTAACAGCTGAGATAGAAGAGACTGACCTGTCACTATATTGAGGTTAAGTAGGCTTGATACTGGGCCCCTAGCTTGTTAGCCAAAAAATTGCATCTTGAACACATTTCAAAATTGTCATCAGGGGTTTTGAAATGGGTTGGTGGATCTAAATGAGCAGTGGTTTCAGTGGTATTTGAAGTGCTGAGAGTCTCATCATGATATTTTTGATTGTAGTGCCTAAGATAGTTCTACAGTGTCGCCAATGCATAAACTAGTTGGACCTGTAGGTGAATCTCCAGCTCACCCAGTGATTTGATAATCTTGAACTTCTCTTTCAAACATCTAAAACAACACTCAACGACTTTGCGGAGGGATGCATGCCATAGATTGTATAACTCCATTGGTGTGGTGGGTAAATTTCTGGCTTTGGCCTGTTCTTTCAAACACCTTGGAAAGGTGTGAGGATTCTTTTTTTACAGGCATATCCTGCGTCTGCTAGATAGTACAGTTGTGATAGGCATCCATCAGGTCCAACTCACAGGAAAAAGTGAAAAATTTGCCGCAGGCCAAATGTTTGGGGGCCATGTAAGTCAATGCCCCTACCTGACCACATTTTTGGGCTCCTTGGGGGCTGTAGATTCCAAATCTAAATCAGCTTGGTAATTGGACCAGAAATTTTTTTTTCTTTTTCTTCTTGGTGAGACCAATGGGACCCCGGGGGGAGCCCCAATATATAAGGACTTAAAGTATATATATGTACTTATAGTAGATCTATGGGTTTCAGAATGACCTGATACCATATTTTAATTGCATAAAAAAAAATGGATATGTACATATGTATAGACAACCAAAAGAAAAAGTGAAACAAACAAATAAGAAAAGAAGCAAAAGAAAAGTCAGAAGGAAAAAAATCAAAAAGAAAAAACAAAGCAAAAATAAAACAAAGAAAAAGTGTGAATAAAAACAAAAGTGAGAAAACAAAAAAAGGGAAAAGAAAAAACAAAGCAGAAAGAAAAAAAAAAAAAAAAAAAAAAAACAAAGAAGAAAAAAAAACAATAACAAAAAATAAAGCAAAAAGAAAAAGAAGCCCACAAAGAAAAAAGAAAAATGCAAACAAGAAAAAGAAAAGCAAAAAAAAATAGAAGAGAAGAAACAAGGTGAGCAGAGAAAACAAAGCAAAAATAAAAACAAAAGCAAAAAGCAAAAAGCAAAAAGCAAAAAGAATAAAAAAGTGAAGAGAAAAAAAGAAGTGAAAATAAAAAACAAAGCAAAAATAAAATAAAGAAAAGAAAAAAATAATAAACACAGTGAAAATAAAAAACCAAATGAAAAGAAAAGAAGAAAAAACAAAGCAAGAATAAAAAAAAAAGCAAAAAGAAAACAGAAAGCAACAAGAAAAGAAAAAAAGAAAAAAAAAAGAAAAAACAAAACCAAAGTGAGAAAAACAAACAAACCAAGAGAAAAAAAGCAAACAGAAAAAAATAAGGCAAAATTAACCAACAATCAAAAAGAAGAAAAAATGGAAAAAGGGAAAAAAGGAAAAAAGGAAAAAAAGAAGCAAAAAGGAAAAAAAAGAAAAAAGAAAAAAGAATGAGATTAGAAAATGCAAAGGAAAAAAAATCAGAAAGAAAAATTTATTTTTCTATCCACAGGAGATGTCCATTCTATGTCTGCTCCCATTTTCCTTGCGGGGAATTTAAAAATTTCAAAGTTTTTCTGGCCCCACATTTGGTGCCTTCTCAAAAGTTGCCCCTGACCAATGCCTACCGCAATGGTACTCCCCCTCATCAATAAAAATCCCTTGTTGAAGGCATCCACAAGCACTCAACCATTGTGTGCACTTCCCAGCCAGCCAGCCAGCACATAAACAAACTCAAAATTGAAGTTGACTACCGCAAGTACGTTCTGGGAAATGAACTGTTTGAGGTTACAATAAGTTCCTTGCCTTTCCAATGGTACAGTAACTGGAATTTGAACTCTATCTAGAGCACCTTGAAAATTCTTGAAGGCCTTGTGTTTTGGATATTGCAGTTGCTCCAGTAGTTCCTTTCTTGGTGAAAAGTTTACATATCTGGGATGATATGAAATTAATCCATCAAGAACCCAATGGAAGCTTTGTTGAACAGTGTACAGACCATGTCAAACTTTAACTGCTGTTTGATGCATTGATTTTTGATGCACAACAACATCCAGAAAAAACAAGACTAGCAAAAATCATTGAGTAGACCATCACTCCAGAAATCAATTGTCAAATTGTCAAAGGTAGAACACTCCAAGGATGTATTTTCTTTGAAAAGATTTTCCCGGGCTTCATTTAAAAGAAATTGAGCATAGATGGCCTGTCCCCCATCACCTCAGTAAGGTTACTCATTGATGGCGTCCATGAGAATTAAAATCACCATCATTGTAAAACTGTCACCATTAGCCTATATCAAGAAATTTAAATCCAAACCACAAAGTCAGCACATTGATTTTCAGAAAGCTGAATTTAACTCATGCAACCCCCCTCCCCCCTCCCCCTCTTCCCTTAGCTGTTAGACAAGACCCGTATGATCAACTTCCTCAACAGCCACTGCACCAACTCAGTGACATGAATAGATTTCTGAAATACACCTTATCACCTGAATGCCCCCATGTTACCTTAAAACAACCTCCAATTCAAAAAATGCTTAAAATTCTTGAATCAGTCATATGAAACTCAAAAACAAGAAAAACACAGAAAGCAATCATTTGGAATTTTTTTTTGATAGAATTGATCATTTAGAGTGCTGACCATTGCCAACCCCGGTGAAAATATGGGCTTAGGTTGCTACTGGCAAAATTACTTCAATTGGCAGTAAGAAGATACCTCAAAAAGAGAAGTTGCTACAAACAATACCAACTAGTAAGGAAATAAATGAATCCAAGGCAGAAATTATGATTATTAACAATCATCCAGGTTTCTCAGGCTTTGAAACTGAATCAGCTTCAAAACCAACAGCCAAGATAAATGCCACCCTGCCATCAATCAAAACAGTTTCCAATTCCAAACCTGAAAAAGCTGCTGGTATAGCCATACTCCCCTCCAAAGATCCTAAGATTTAGCTTCCACCAACAGTGAAACCAATCCAATACATGGTTTTGTATTGGCAATGTATTGTATTTTGATATTGGCCAATAACTTGTATTGGAATCAGATTAGTTTGGCAATAAAAACCCACATTTTTTGCGTGATATGGGTGGTCAGGGCCAATTTGATACACAGAAAGTTTTTTCTGTGTATCAGCCCTCTAATCCCACCCAATACTTGATGGTATCTGTTGTATCAGCCCTCCAATACAATTATTGGCCCTCTGATACACGTATTGGATGGGCTGATACAATACAATGGTATTTTACTGCCCAACCAAACAATACAAAGGTATCGTATTTCCCAACTGATATTATTGAAATGTGAAGTGAAAATCAAACTGGATGCTGTGCATTAATGATAGATAAATTTGAAACCTAATTACTCTCAGATCTTAGTATTTATACCCGTAGCTCTCCCAATTCTTAATCTCTTGTTTATTTTTTAAGATAACAATTTGTTCTATCTCTTCAACTCACAGGAATTCCTTACTAAAATAAAAAACTTCACTCAATCAAACCAGATCAGTCCAGGTAGGATTTCTTTTTCACTTTCCTCAATATTCAACTTTATAATCCAAAACTAAAATCCTTTTTGTATCTTCTTTATTTCTTTATTTTTTTCTTCAGTTTTATAAAAAAAGTTGTGTGAACTACTTTTCTTTCTAAAATTTTCCTTGCTCATCTTCACTAAAATCAATCAACTACCGCTGTGGTATGCTCTATTTTTTCTTTCAATAAATCACACTTGTTTGTTATCTTTCCATTGCAAAAAATCATATATTTATTTTCTGTTTTTGGTTCTACTTGAAGTAATTTAAACCCTACAGTTTTTGCAGATATGATACAACAGTATCATATCACCCAACCAATATGATACAACAATATTGTATTGCCCAATCAATATGATACATGGTTTTAAAAAACCATGTATTGGGAGACCCAAGACAATGCCACCATGTATTTTATTTTTTAACTTCTGCTTCCAATAGATCCCAAGCTCACTGGATCCTTACTAACAAACATCAATGGACTCACCCTGTTATGCCCAGAACTCAAAACGTTTCAATCTGGGTTTGCTTTTTATTACATGCTATTCCAACAGATTTTGACCCCACCAACTCAATGCCTCTACACATATTGGGTACTCAGAACCGCATTGATCCAAAATTTTTAATTCCAGAGTCTTGAGGAATGGGAGAAATCGTGAATCTTAGAGGGGTTTTGTTGAAAGAGGAGCTTTTGGGGAAACTGTATGTTAAGGAAAACTTTTTGCTCAAACTTGATAAGTTTCATTTCATCAACAAGTTTGAGAAAATATAAAGAGATAATATTGTAAAAATTGCACAGCTAAAAGTTATATTTCTTATAAGTTTTTAGCAATAATTCTCTCTCTTTTTAAATTAAATACAACAAAAACAAAAACAATAAAGATAAATGAAAATAAAAATCCTGTCTTTACCTAAAAGGTGAAAATAAGTGCCATATAATTTTTAATATAATTAATATATAATAATTAATTTTTAATAAATTTAATAATTTTAAGATAAAATTTTAAGATAATTTTAATTTTTAAAAATAAAAATTGATGAAACAATTTTTGTTAAGTTTTATTTAGATAATTTTAATTGATAATAAAACTGCTTTGTTTAGATAGAAAAATATTTTAATATGAAAATAGTTTTTAATTAGTTTTTGCAATAATTTTAATTGTATAATTAAAATTATGTGTTGACTGAGTTTTTTCTGAGTTTTTGTTTTTTAATTATTTTTATTAATTTTTATGTTTTGTTTTGTTGATTATTATTAAAATCAAATGTTTACTACAAAAGAGAGGTGGTCAATGACACCATGTGACATCATTGAATTGTTTTGAATCAAGAGCGGTCAATTACGTCATGATTGTCTCTTGAATATTTATTTTAAATTTTTAATTTTTAATTTTAAATTATTAATTTATTTTTAATTCCAAATAAATTAATTTTAATTTTGAAATCAAAAACTTACCATTTTTAATTTCTTTTATTTTTATTTTATTTTATTTTTAGGGCATTACTAAATTCACGCGGTCGGCCCGCAAACTCACGCGGTTTCGACCGCGCGCGGACCGACCGCGTGCACGCGGTTTTCCGCAAACACACGCGGTTTTGAAAACCGCGTGTTTTGAAAAATTTAAAAAAACTAAAACATTCTTTGGGGTCCAAAAACCCCAAAAAATATTTATCAA
>JNCO01003354.1:0-16898 GCA_000785685.1 Uromyces viciae-fabae
TGCATATCCTGATCCTTTTGGGAAGAAGCCACCTGGTATTCTTCCCAATTCAGGAGATGGTTCTCCGCTAAGATTTGTATGGATTCGGTCCACATTTTCGCCGACTTCTCCACCATTATTGGAAGAATTTCGGCTCAGACTGGATCTTTGTCTACTTTGAGCCATAATTTTTATTTTAATTAATAAAGTAAATTTAGAAATAAGAAATTTTTCTTATAATCAAGCTTACTTGGTTCTCTTATTTTCCCAATGGGAGAATTAATATCAGTAGCCGAACTATGAGAAGAAGGGCTTTGTACAAAATAAGAAAGTCCTAAAATACGTCCAGTAGCAGGATTTTTACATCCTAACGACACAGATCGGGGCTTTGCATTAATTTTAATGCGCTTGTCACCAAACAATTGGTCAATGCTGGTTTGACGGGATGACAATAATTTTTAAAAGTAGTTTAAAATAAAATCAAAAAGAAAACAATAATAAGACACTTCTTACTGACTGATGTATGTAGTTTTTATTATTTTTACTTTTTTGAGTAATGAGTAATAAAATGTTTTGACTATTTTGAGGAATTCGAGTATGAAACCTGGTTTCCTAGAAAACAGTTTTACAAAACACAAAAATCAATAAACAATATATCAATCTGACGGGTTAGGCTAGTCAGAAACAATGGACAAAAAATATTTGGGCAAAAAATAAATCCTCAAACTGTTTTTGGAGTTTTTAGCGTTTTTTGAAGTTTGTGTTATAAAATTTTATGAAAATGATAATTTTTTAAAGATATTTTTTATCAACTTAAAGTTTAGGATATTGCCTTTAAACTATTATGATTTTTGGCGTTGGTGTATGAGTAGTAAAAAAGTTCTTAAACTTTTAAATTTAAGAAATCCCAGGAATTTACTATTTCACGGCCAGGCCCCCAAGTGTGAGGCTGTAAGACTACACTAGTGTACCTCTATTACCTTTTAGGTCGTGGTACACTAGACACAAGTAATAAATATAATAAATAAGAGTTTATTATCTATTTTTTAGAGTACTTAAATAGTATAAATAATATTTAAGCAGTGCTTGTTCTCAGCAGAGAACCTTCACCCAATGCTTGGCAAGCCTACCAAACTGGGGAGCCCCTTTTATAGAAGGGGGGGGGGGAAAGGGTTTTCCCCTAACTAGCTATAACTGTCTGTTCAATTGGTCTTACTTTAGGAAACCAATTGACAGAATATTATCAGGTTTTAACGGCCCAGTCCTCTAATAAGAGGGGAGTGCAGCCGCAGTAGGGGAGCTAGTATTAAGATAGAAAGATGAGAAGAACTGAAAGTCAGAGAAGGGGGCTTACCTTTAAATGTGACTGAAGTTATTTTTCTCTTATATTTTCTATTAATAATTATTATCTGGAGTTTGTGGGCGGAGTATGAGGGGTATTTATACCTGTGAACCTCAATTCCGTCATTTTTTCAGATTTAATATGAATTCTTAGCAGAATTCTTTCAATGACATCATTCTTTCATGTGTTAAAAGAATGACATCATTTTTTCACTTTAATTGGAATATTTTATCAAGGTAAATTATTTACCTTGATAAAAATTTAATTTATGAAAATTAATCTTCCAATAAGGGGAGATTAATTCAAGTTGAATTATCATGGTAAATAATTTACCTTGTTAATTTTTAATTTATGCAAATTAATCTGCCAATTATGGAAGATTAATTAAACTTTATTTTATCTTGTAAATGGAAAGTTATTTTCTATTTACAAATGCATTTTTTCTATAAAAATAATAAAATTTGTTTTTATGTCTTCAAGGGGATTTGAACCTGGGTTATGATATAGAATAAACCTCAAAGCTGTTGCTTAACTTCTATAGTAAGACACAGTTATTTGAAATCCTGTTTTTGGCGCTTCCGGGAATCGAGATTTGTAGAGTGATATCAAAGAAGGGTTGAAGGACCTCCACAAGGTCCCTTGCCAAATCAAGATCATCCTGGTTGATCTGATGTTCTCGGGGGAGGCCATGTTGTCTAACTGTCTGCCACTCTAAACTGGAATAGAAAATAAATCAGTTAGTTACAACTTACAATATTATCTGATGAAATGAGTCAGAGAACAAAGACTCACACTGCAGCCAAACATCTCAAGATACCAACCAACTGTGTCAAAGTTGAGTTCCATTGGGTCCTCACATCTCCTTGAATGTTATGCGGCGTTAAACACTTGTTATCCCAACATAGTTCAACAAAAAGGGCCTTCGAGTTGGGTGATTTATTCAGCTTGCGGGAGATTGCTCGGAACTAGTTGGGGATCATCAATAAAATAAGTAAAAAAAAGACAACATCAATATAATTTATACATAAATAAGACAATAATCAATTGGCCAATTTACCTTACCCTTGCGAGCTTCTTTTTGCAAGATTGGGAAGTATATTGATCATATTCCCCTTCATCACTTAACTCATTAATATCCTCATCCTCAAGTTCAAACTCTTCATTGTCCATGAGATTGGCCGCCAGAGGGTCTTGGTCTGGATTCCCATCACCTTCCTCTTCATTGTCGGAATCGTCTATGTCGTTGTGGAATCTGGGAAAACTCAGATGCCATTTAGCAATGATTTGATGGGACTCGGAAGGACAAAAAAAGAAAGACATACAGTTTAATCTGGTAATCTGGATCTAGATGATTTTTGTCAGAGTCTTCTTCATGGGTTGTGTGAGTTTGTTGTTTTTTGTAGCTTCCAAATGGTCGCAATATCACCTGGACAATGAAATTGAGGATGTGTGTGAATCCCCGAATCCAATGAGGTTCGTCTTTGAATCAAGGCCACCTGCATCTTGAGATTTCTTCAATCATGGTTTGATTTTTTGAAGCATTATCTGTAACAATACCACATATCTTTGAGGTACCAAAAATCAACAAAAATAAGCTGAGGAAAGAGGTAGAAAGAGGTAAGATGTACATACTTTGTCTCTCAAACCAAACTTATCAACAATTAGCTGGACTGCTTCTGCTAGATAAACGCCTGTATGACTCTTGCTTAACCTGACAAAATCCAGAGGCATGTCCTCTAAGTGAAATCCCTCAGTTTCATCATCTACCATGTAGTATATTACAGTCCCCAATAGGTCAAATCCATTTGGGGACTGCCAGGCGTCAAGACCCAAGTACATTGCGCCGGTGTGATCCAAATGAGAAAAAAAAATTTAGGTTGATAAATGAAAGAGGGGGTAAGCCAACCTTCAGAGATTTAATAATGGAAGCCTGCACAGCTGTGTACAATTGGCCTATGTTGTTTGATACCGCCTTTTGGGTCGGTAAGTGCCGCACAGCCGTTGGGTGTAAGATGCCTTGATGTTCCTGTTCGCCAAGAGCAGAGAAGGGACGGGCGGCTTCAGTGCACCAAACTGCGCACAGCTGGGGTACCTGTGCCACCTTAGAGGTTAGTACTATTGAATTGGTCAGAGAATAGAAGGATGAGAAGGGGGGGGGGACTCACATCCCGAGCGTCTACATGATTTCTTCCAGATATCCCCATTGATGTTAATGTTTTTTGGGCTTTGGAATCATGTGATTTCTTGACACAACTGGCCACGTGCTTTGAAAGTTTTCTAGGCAAGGTATCATATGTTGGTTGGTGGATCTTGGCACCAAATCTGAAATACAAACAAAATAAAAAACGAGAAAAAAAAAAAAATTAACAGCCAATTGGACTAGGGTAAAAAGGATGAGAAGAGGGCTTACGTTCAACAAGGATAAGCAATCATGAAGCGGCTGTGTTGGTCCACCTGATTGGAGATTTTAGGGGGATGATAAGAGGCATAGCAAGCACTTAGCTGGTTTTTGTGCACCTTGATCGCATGTTCCAACAGAATCAAATAGGTCAGTCTTTCATTTTGATCAATGAGATGAGATAGTGAAATGAAGTACTCACCAAGCTCCTGTTCATCTGTGAGTCCCCGGGTCCTTGAGCTTTGAGTGCTTACAAGATTGTTTGGGTCGGATGTCTCTTTGTCTTCATCGGAGTCGCGGACAATATGAACTGCGGCATCAGGATTTTGTTTAGATGTTCTCGCGGGGGTACTACTGGAGTCTGAGGAGGCAGAGAATTCAGGGGCTTTGCGGCGCTTCTTGCTTTATGGTTTGTGTGTTGGTTCCATGGATGAAGAAGGAGGTGGGTGGGTGACAGGTGTTTGAGGATCGAGAGCAAGAAGTGGAGCGAGAAGTTGAGGCTGGCGGGGGGGCAGGAAGGCATATGGTAGGTCATATATATGTATATATATATGCATATGTATATGTTTACACTAAAAAAAAGAAAGTAGATCTGGCCCTGTGGGCTGGCCAGGTGTATGGGGGCAGGTAGCCGCCTACGGGTACCTGCCAGTTTTTCACCCCAAAATCCAGACACCCACACCTGTCTTGGACACCCACCAAATGCTGGCAGGTACCCGCCAGCGGGTGCTGGGTACCCTTTAACGACCTGGTGCCATCTTTAAAAGCTACTGGGAGCCTTTTTTTCAAAGGCTAAATTTATTTCACATTGCACACTCTTCAAATAAATATCAATATAGATTCAAAATACTAATTCTGAGTTTAAGTAAATAGACAAAATTTGTACATATTATATGTTTGTTTTGATTTGTTGAATTTAGTTTTGGAGAAATTTGGTGTATGCAACAGATTTTGTCAAAAAATCATCTTAAGAGATAGTTTTAATTTTCTCCACGTGGCTAATTTAATCTTTTTTCCAACCATGAAGCAAGATTTCAAATTATGAGAAAAAAAAGAATAGAAATACAATTCTTTCAATTTTTTTTTTTTTTATCTTTTACTTTTCTTCCTGTATTCCCTCCTCTTAAGAAAGATTTATTTTTAGCTTTTGAAGTTATTTATCACAATAGACTTAATGATTCATGCATACTGTGTCAAAAAAAATAAAAATTGAGAAGCCAGGAGACCTCAATCAATCCTAGAGCCCTCCAGCCCCATGTTTTATGGGACCCCCTGGCAGACCCAGTTCGAATGCGCAGGGTCAAGATTTTCTCACCAAACTTTTTTCAGTCAACAAAATGACAACAAGAAATTCATCATCGAATTTTCGCTTGCAAGATTCCAAACTTCAAACTTAGAGGGGAATATCGGAAAACTGAGGTACAATGATATCAAAAACTGAAGCAGCTTTTCTAGCAGATTCAATAGTTTCATCCATCAGGGCTGACGGACGAACTCCACTCAACTATCGACCTATAAATCTGATCGATCAAGTTTCATTGCAATCAAATGGTAGCGCGCGTTGTCAATTGAAAACTTCATCCGATAGTATCCTTACAGATGTTATTGTAGGATGTAAATTGGAAGTTGAAGAAAGAGATTTCGATAATCTGGGTGCTAGAATTGAATGTTCAGTTGATTTGTCAGTTAATTTATTTGTTTATTCTCTCTTTTTTTGTTATTTTTCTTTTTTTCTTTCTTTCACTTCTTCTTGTTTTATATGCTCATCAAGATGTCTCATTTTTAATACAAAAAAAAAAAATTGAAATTAAAATTTAAATACCGTTCCAATTTACTGACTCAGTCCACCTGCAGCTTTAATTGCCCTACCTCAAGATCCATCTCAACTTTACACAAGTTATCTAAACGCAATTTATTCGCCATTGGGAACTTCGAAACAGCTTCGAATTTCTTCGAGTCATGCATGGGTGATTTACATTGACGCAGTAGTGGTATCTGCTTCTGCAGGCAATGCGATGGATGTAATCTGTATGGCAGTCTATAAGGCGTTGTGTGATTTGAAAATACCCAGAACAGCGGAGGTCACTTACCAGCGCACACAAAGTCCATCACCCGTTGATCCTATGCAAATCGATCCCTCTAATTCAGCATCGATTCACAATGTCACCGACGAATCTGGTATTAAGGGTCTACTGTGGCATACTCGTTCCACAAAGTCTAAAGCGCATTCTACCGCGTTCGACTTCGAGTTAACTGATACTGATGCTGACCATGGGGATCACCTTACGATCAAGGAATCTATTCCAATCGCTCTCACAGTAAATATAGTATGTATTGACCATTCAAATTTATAATTTGTCATATCGTCAAAAAAATCATTTCAAGTGGTTAATATTTTTGAACACTATTGTTATGCTTTCTTAAATATACTTTCAGATCGATCAGGTTATTTTTCTGGACGCAACGCTTGAGGAAGAAAGTATTAGCTGTAGCAAATTGATAGTGGCTTACAGCGAAGGAGGCAAAAAAATTGCTAATGTAATCCAAGCTGGAGGAAAGAGTGAGATCACATTTGACTTACTCAGATCAATCATGAAGGTGAGTTCAATATATCTCTATTTCCCTTTCTGATCGCATGACAACTGAGTTGTTCGCTCGACTGTGTCTCTCAGGAAGGTGCCAAGGTTGCCGAAGATCTTTCAAAGCAGCTTTAATTGCTGCTGCATTATATTTTCTTTCAATTTTTTTCATTGGCAATATATTCTCTTCTTGGAGCTGTTTACCCATTATGAAGGATCAAATTTATCCTATGATCCACACTAAAAAACAAAACCTGAACATGTAGCTCAGGGTCGCAACGCAATTCTTTAGAATGAAAGGCTCAGCTTGATGCTTGCTCTGGCAGCTCCGCGTTGTGACTCAGGGTCGCAACTCAACTCTTCAGAATCAAAGGCTCAGCTTGATGCTTGTTCTGGCAGCTCCGCGTTCCTTTTTCTTAGAGGAACTCAGGCTGCATGCTCTTTTAAGAATACATAAAAAGAGGTTGAACAAGCTGGATCAAACCACCCAGCACCTCAAAGACCATTATACTCTCATCCAACACAAGCCCTTACAAAACCAACCATCAACCTAATCTACGGGACAGAAGGTACCAAAGTAGAAACTCACCATGGAGTCCGAAATCCCGGATGCTCTCGGCATGGGCTCCGATGAAGCCGAAGCTGGACCTTCAGCTGCTCCATTGAATACTCTTGGCCAGCAGCAAACACCTCTTGTATCTCAAGAAGCGGCTGATGCGGCTCCATCGGAACACAATGCAGGCATTTCCGATGAGTCTGAGCGTCTTCCTGAAGGGCCCGCCGCTCGTCCACCATGGCAAAATGCTTGGGAAATTTTACGAAGAGTCGCACGTCAACGAGGGCGTGTTGAAGAAACGCGCATTCGAGACGGTGTCTTTTCCATTTTACACATAGACATGATATATCCAGATGGAGAAACTGTTGATATTTTAAGCTTGCTCCATGATCTATACGGTGATCCAAGGCCGGGCTTTCACCCTGACGAAGAGACTAGGGTTCATATAGCACGCTTGACGCGTATCTTTGGTGCCAACGTAGCTGCCGCTATTCGATTGAGGAGACCTAATGCTGAGTTAAGAACTCTTCTTGGGCTGATTGGTTTGGAACGGCTTGGCGATCGAGAAATTGTTCAAGTCATCGAGGCCTTTTTGGATGGTCTCCCCCCAGTTTTGGGCTCCCAAATTGAGCCACATGATTGTGCGATTTGCTTGGAACAATTAGCATCAAGCAGCACTGTTGTGGCCCTGAGGTGTCATAAAAGTCACCAATTTCATAGGGCTTGCATACTGGTAAGTTCCTTCATTATCTTGTTCCTCTCAAGTTACCCCTCCCTGATGGCGCAATAATTTTTTTTGGTGTCCTAGACTTGGCTACAAAGCAAACTCAACTGTCCGACCTGCAGATCACCGGTGCGTTTTCCAAAGAGCGCCGTAGGTAGGAAAGTATTAAGATTAAGTGCAGCATTCGGACGCAGAGCCCCATTCGGACGCAGAGCCCGTAGGTAGGATACAAGTGGGGTATAACGGGGTATTAGTGAAACAAATTTATCTACCGAACATATTTATTTTTCTTTAGCGGCCATAGAGGAATTTATTTCATTCATCTTAGTTACATTCTTGTCACCATTACAAATTGTTTGATCTTTTTTTTTTTTCAAGTCCATCTCATAATTCTTCTTTTCTCATAATTCTTTTTTTTATATGTATGTAAATGAGATAATATTGATTCACGCGGTAAGATGGCCCTGAAGTGATGAGGAATTTGGTATCAATATAATCCATCTTGAGAAACAAGTGTGGGAAAGGTCTGACCACTCACCTGTCCGAATAGGCCTGTAGTCGTAAGACATGAAACAGATACAATCGAATGATCAATTAGAGAGACATCACGCATGAGCCGTCACCCAACACGGTTATGTAATAAATTTTCTTAGATTTTGAATTAATTTTGTTTTTTCTGTCACAAGGTGTGCTCAATGTAATGACAACTAAAATAGAATATTGACTTGATAAGGAAAAATTCTGATTACAACTTGATTTCTTTTATAATTTTTGATTCCCCATACTTTTCTTTTTAATTTTCTTTTTAATTTTTGGAGTAAAACATCTCTTTTTTTATTCCAATTTTATTCACGTATGATGAATATTCTCAAGTTTGATCACACCTTGCACCAGGAAAAAACAATGATCACTAGATGTCAAGTGAAATCGAGCAACATTGGCTACTCATCTATTGTAGCTCTGGCTCTAGTACAGCTCAGCTACAATGGCCCCTTTGTGTGCTACAGGGAGCTGGTCAAGTGTTGAGCTGGACACATAACAGATAGAATGATGAACTTTGCCTGATGTCACCTGTCATCAAGTGATCATTGTTTTTTCCTGGTGTTGAAGGTTTTTTCATTATACAACAGAACTCAGGGTCAGAATGTGACTTTTTGTTGAGTCAGAAGTTTGTAAACTAATCATTGAAATCAAAGCTGCTTTACATAAAGAATTCTAGCAAGAACTTCATCAATTAATTTTTGGTGTGGGGTATTAGTAGTAGTAGAATTTTGAGATAAATTGAATGAATTTTTAGAAATAATTTTTTGAACAAGATTATGAAATTGTGAGAAAATCAAATGATTTTCTGATAATGTAAAAACTTTATTCCAATCTTTTTCTCCTTGATTTATATTTAACCTCCAAAATGAATGACAGATGAGAAGAGATCTAAGAATCAACAAAGCACTTGTTGCTAATTGAACTTTTTTGTTTTGAAAATAAAAAAAATAAAACAACCAATTAATCACTCCCGTTGATTAATGAATTCAAAGAGTTGGATTTTTTTCTTTAAAGAAAACTCTTACCATTGCAATTATTTTTATCTTCGACCAATTCATCCAAGAGTTCCAAGATATTTCCAACAGATTCCCTAGAAATTTTGTAATGTAAATCTGGTATTCGAGTAGCAACTTTTTGTAAAATTTTTATAACTTCCTCCCATTCAGTTATTGAGCAAGGCTTAAAAACTCTGAGAACTTTTAATAAGCCAGTTTTACTCATGAGCTTTATACATGCTTGATCATGAGAAGTCGCCTTTACCATTAACTTTATCCGATGTCACATTTATATAAAAGAGACGACATTTTTTTATGAAAAAAAGTCACATTAAAAAACCAATGAGGGTGGTAAGATAAATCAATTTGAAACTGACCTGTAATAATAAAATGCGAAGTTTTGGTACTTTATGGTGGGTTGATGATAGAACTAGAGTGATGAGGATTTCAAGGGTTTGCCGATGATTCATAATTTTCCAATCCTATTTCCAAAAAAATAAAGGGGGGTGGGGGTTTATCAAGCTGATTGAATGTATATCATGAGATTAGAAGGTTACATACAATTGTTCTACAAAGCCCATCATGCAACAATTGAATCAGCCAAATGTGACTATCCGACGGTACCTCGTTTGAAGAGTATAATAGCGAGTATAACATTGGGACATCTTTGGCATCGATGATAGATCTTTGTAGTAGGAACTTTGTTAAAAGCGGATGCAAGCTCGACTCGGGTGTTGCACAAAAAATATTCAAACAACGCGAAAAAAATAAAGTAATCAAGGGGGGAACATTGTCAATTTTGCCAGTCTCTTGATTTGCTCTATGTAGATTCCGAAAATGCTCCAGAGGTAGCAGTATTTCACATGCATCCTTATGGTGCGACGCCTACAGTTTAAAGGCGAAAAATCCAAGATTAGTGATTATCTTCTTGATCATTTGTGGAAGTAATCAAACCTTCAATTTTTCGTATGATTTTGTCAAACATCTGTCTCCAAGGAAGCGCCAATCGGTTTTATCAGACGACAATGCACACATTGCTAATCCAAGCAAACCGACGCGAGCAATTGAATGCCAAGTTGACATGGCGAAACCTTCTTCATTCTCGATCATGTGTAGCAGTAAATTAAGAAGAAAACTAGGGTCATAATATAGTGGTGAGCTAGGGAAAGGCTCAGATCTGTATCTATTCAGGATCCATACAGACGTAGCTTCAACTTTATTGGAATCTAGTAATGCTATACAATCCAAATTTTTTCCAGTTGCCGCTTTATTTCCAATGATAGGCTTCCAACTGAACATCACATCTTCGACTTCTGATGTGTCACTCCATAAATCCTCGATGCGGAAAATTTGGAATATGAGGCGATCTTTCAAAGATACAGTGCCCGCGTAAAATGCGATTAAAGTACTCGATAGTTTAGCCTGATTGGCAACCGCGGGGCAAGATACCACCAGCTGGTTGATCACCGACATTACTAGTATGTCCTGCCCCTCCTGTTCCGGGGAGGGAGACCTCATCAGTGAGCGAAAATTGCGGCTTTCGACCGTTACCCGAACATGTTTTAGGACCTCCACTTCTTTCAATTGTGTATGATGGATTAATGAATTTACAAACTTCATTATACGGGGACACTGAAGCCAACGATCCAGAGCAACAGACAAGATGGGATTGACGAGATAGGCCGACATGGTATAGTCAACTGATTGTTGATCCAAGAATTCCCCAAGTGAATTAGCGAGTTCCTCGGAATCATCGTTCATATTTTCGTCTTCGGCAAATCTTCTAACAAGCCAGCGCAGGCATCGGTCAATGTAAGCCGGTAGATGGCGCGATTTATAAGTCCTTAGCACATCTAAGCCTTGTGAGTATGCGGGAATAAGATGGCTTTGCGCGAGTTGTTCTGCTAATAATTCATCAATCATCGAATCTGCACAGCAAGTTTTTAAAGCTTGAGCTGCTAGCATCCTAGTTGCCTTCTCTTTTGCTGGTATTGGGTCAGAAGTTTCTAAAGGTGTAGAAAATAGACAGGTTCCGATAGTATGGATCAACTCGTTCAAACGACTCTCTCCCAACAGTTGGAGGCAGGTCTTATACCTTGATTCATCCATCGGTAAAGTTTCCAAGCAAGCTGAAAGCAAGCTTAAAGTTACATCCCACGCTAGCTTTAATTCATTCAAAGTTGCCTGACTAAACCACCCTATGGTGCCGGACGCAATCTCTTGATTTTTTTGGGCCAAACATGAAACAATTCTCAGTTTCGGGCGGAAATCGTGTTCTTGCCTTGCTGCTGATCCCAACACATCAACCACATACGTTGACCAAGTCTTGAACATGGCATCAGAGAACATTGATGGAGCATCAGGTTCAAGGTATCGCTCGACTATTTCTAACAAAAGATCCGTAGCCACTTGGCCATTGATAATGTTGGATAATGCACATAAAGTTTTAATGACTGGATCAACTGAGAGTCGAGACAGGAGTGACTGTTTTGCTGGTGAAGGAAATTCCAGCGTTGTTTCCAATAGTTTCAGGATGGGGCTGGATGAGTCGATGTCACTGAGAACGGTCAGATCTATGTGGGAAAGTATGGCAACTAGGACCTTGGATTGTTCATTTTCCTCCAACAATGGCAATAGATAACAAGCGCAATGGATCAACTGTGCTTGGTTCAAAAAAAATGATAATGATAAAATCACACCAAAAAAATCAGGTATATTCAAAAAGCATGACAAAAACGTAGATAAGGGCTAACGGCATGACTCTTGGATAATGATTCGACTTCCCCATTGCGTGACTGCATGTACAACGGGGCGATATCGGTTATCAAGTCAGCATAGCGTATAAGTATCTTGATTTCATTTTTATGGGCCTGTCGTAGGCCACGGCATGAGACACGAAGGATATCTTTGAAGGCGTGGAGGTAAGCATAAACTCAAGCAGCAAAACACGGATAAGAAAAGATAAACCATGTCATAGCTAACCTGATAGTAGCTGAAAATCACCTTGCTTTGCGATAAATTGTGCAGTATCCCACATCTCTACCAAAAAGCATTCAATTAGGATTGGATCGTCATCAAAAGATCTTGAAATCATGTCAACTACAGTTCGAAATTCAGATGATTTTACTTGATAATCAAGCTTGTTAATGCTAGTATTTAGTTTTTCCATTTCAAAGGCACGCGTCATAAATCTGATGTATCCTGAATGTCGAATGGATTGCAGTCCTTTTGCCGCATAGTTGCTAGGGGTGGACGAGAGATTAGGGACCGTAAACGTTACATTTCCTTTGACCTTAACTTGCTTTTGCTTCGTTGTCGAAGAAAGGGATTGATATAGGGATTCCAGCGCAACAGCGTGTTGGGAAAATGAACTTTCAGTGATGTATGAGGGCCAGGAAGTGCTTGGGATATTTTTGTCGGTACTCGAAGTTGATGCAAGACGAATAGATCGCAAAGTATGAATTATTTTGTCACCCAAGTAATCTGGATATTGATCACCCCCATCATTGCCTTGTGAGCGAGGCAAATAATTACCAAGCATTTGCTTCAACTGGGAGGACAAATGATGCACCATCAAAATCGGACGAGTTGGGTGTGAAGCGGAGAGCACATTGAGCACGTAGAGGTTGCTAAATTTGATGATTAATGATATCAGGGTTAGTCTACTTGAGTTGTTTGCTGGAATAGTGGAGCCTGCCGTCACAGCTGATATTTTTGATAACAAAGTAGAAAATAGTATCGGAACTCCGACTTCACTGTCCCATGGAATGCATGCTTCAGAATTACGGCAATCCTGACTGATTTGGAAGTATTTCAATGGATGCCTCAAGCACGCACGAATACAATCCTCCATAAATAATACCAAGGGTGTGACGTCTTCCCCCACTGCCCTCAATTCCGATAATGTGCTAAGCCAAATAGAAAGTTCTTGGCATTCATGCTCATCCCTGAAATGGGGTGCGATAGAATTACAAAGTGTGTGTAGAGTTTCTTGAGCAAGGTATTTAATTATAAGAGATGCATTGTCAAGGTTTCCGGGTTGATTCTCCAATACAGCCACTGCAGGAAAAGAAGACAGTAATAATAAAACTTTGAGCAGAGCGGGTGATGGTTGTATTAAGTTGATCAAAGCTGATTGCCCGATGAGAATCAAGATACGCGTTTGGCAGAGGTGCACTATAGGGCTCTGTGGACGAGGAGGACCCGACAGCAAGGAACTTGATTGTGATTCGTTGCTCAAATTCAACTTGAAGAAAGTGCTTATTAGTTTAGTGTAATCAAAGTTTAAATTGCACATTGTCTGTGGGACCACTTGATGATACAATAACAGAACCGCTAGTACATAGAATGTTACAATATCGCCAGTGCCATCATTTTCAACTGGGGCAACTGGCGTGGGGGGTAATCCATCAGAAGTGTTTTCAAGTTTATGTGAAGTGATCAGTTTTGATTCATTTGGCGGGCGAGAACTTGTTTGCAGAATTGCAATTAAAACCTGGGCATCAGGCAGTATTGCTTGTAAGGACTGTCGGAAAGCTGTGAGTAGCTTTGACCAAAATTCTGAATCTATTGCCAAAGAAACCTTGCATTCAAGTTGAAAAGATATGTGCCTGGCTTTTTTTAGTCCAGCAAACAGTAATGTGAGTGAGGAGAACGAAACAAACGCATTGGTGTGCTGTAACGCTTTTGTGAACCAGATCCGGTTCAAGGGTGTAGGAAAACACTGTGACAATAAATTCTTGGCAAGGTTTGGCAAGCCATTATGGTTCACGTGATCATAAGTAGCTCTAGCATCAAGTGGTAGTATAAGGGACATTGAAGCCGCTTTAGTGGCGAATCCAACCGACGAAATCCAAGCTAGTGTTGGCGATGGTTCAATGGCAGGAGCGGCAGTTCGCCAAACAGTTGAGCGTAATGTTGGGACAACTTCCAGGAGATGAAGGCAAAGTCGCCAATGCGATAATGACTTCGACGGAGATAGATACTTGATTGTATTTGATAATACACGGTATTGCGGCAGTCTCGAGTTTATTTGATGCAGGAAAATATTTGTTGACAAAGAGTTGGCAAGGTAAAGAGTGAAATTTGTCAGAAACCTCTCGACCATTTGAGAGATGGTTTCTGTCTCAGAATTACTTGAGCCAGGGATGTCCTTGTTTTGATCGTTACGGTCGAGGAGTTGGACGAGTAGATTCATAGTATTTTGGTCGAACATTTCTAACCCAGAATGGGGATTGAAAGGGTTTCGATTGTAATTTGCAGAATTGTTTATAGTTTGCTTGGTTAAGATATCCCATAGATTACCCAACACGAATGCAACTGTTTCATAAGAATCTGTTTGTAGACCTTTTAAAACGCCTTCGGCTAAGCCTTTAGTTCTCCATAGCTCCTGCTTGATAGATGATCGTAATTCAGTATTTGAGACGACACTAAAAATGAACCGGAGCATGAGAGTACGGATATCAGCTTGAATGAGTTGTCCTTTGAGTTTTGATGGCTTGGAGGCTGGCGCTGAATTTGATGGGGGGTGTGCATGGGGCAAATCAAGCCCTTGTCGAGTTCGTAAGAGCCGGGTGAGGGTTTTAGGATCCCACCTCAGCTCACTGATTACAATTTTTGCGCAAGTACCTTCATTCCAACGAACACATGATAAAAGTAAGCTTAGGCATGCTAAGGTAGCCTCGGTCCTTCCAGGAGCAAAACATCTATGAATCGACTTTGAATGTTTCTGGATGAGGTGATTGATTACGCTGGAACCGTCTAGAGATTGTTGAGCTTCAAACGGTGATGAGGATGAACTGGAGATGAGATGGGATAATGTATAGAGAGAATTGGCAAGCAAATGTATTGAGTTTGCCTGGGTGAAAATTTAATATTTAGTTAGTGGAATACTATAATCTTGACGAGTTGGACTGATAAGATACCTCACGAGCAACGTTGAGAAGATTAAAGATTGAATCGACAGAGGGCTCCAATCGGAAATAATCTAGCACCACAGGTGGAAGCGGCCGAATAGAACAAAGACGACGCAGCTGATCGAGTGCTAAACCATGCAAGACAATTGAGACATGAGTTCCATATCAAAACAAATTCACGACTGTTTGCAAACCACAAGAAATTATCACACTTGCCTGATCCAATTTTGGAAGTATCTTGAGTATCCAATGCTCTGATTATTTGTTCTCCGAAACAAAATTTTGGATATGCTTGAGCCATTTGGAGTTGAAAATTTTTGAGTGCTTGAGTCTGCAGTTGCTGTTCAGCTAAAATTGTGAATAAACCAAAAAAGAAAAAAAAAATTTAACTTTCATGTCATGAATATGCATTTGTAGACTGCGCAGCAGCCAAAACACCACAATTTAAAAATAACACCTCATAACTTTCATGTCATGAATATGCATTTGTAGACTGCGCAGCAGCCAAAACACCACAATTTAAAAATAACACCTCAAGGCGGAGCATATGGCTCTCTCGAGTCTCGATGCTTGAAGGACAAATTTGATCGAACTTGACACAAGTTCCCTCCCCCCAGCGGGAGGTTGGAAGATTTGGTTGGCGCAGAAGCGCAAAGCGCCGACCGCAGGGAGGGACTTGGGACTCAAGTCCCCCATTTTGGCTGGATCCTGACCCACTACCAGAATGATTGTATCAGATTCCTCCATCTGGCATTACATCAGTTGGAAAAATCTGATATTATATCAGACAAAACTGAAATTGTATCTACCTGAAATGACATTAGACCTACCTAGCGTGATATTACATCTAACAAAACAGATATCTCATCTACTCAACCTATTTAATATCAACATCTTTGAGTTTATATCACACTTTTACGTCTGATACAACTTTTTTGCCCAGGGACATAATATCAGATGGAAAAATCTGAAAACAAGACAGTTATTTTGATATTCAATGGGTTGAGCTGATGAAATATCCACTATGATAGATACAGTATTGTTTTAGGTAGATGTGATATCAGCTCTGGTAGATACAATACCAGTTTTGCCTGATATAACATCACATTCTTTCATTGGATGTAACACCAGATTTCAGAATCTGATACAATCATGCTTGAAGTGACCGTATTTTCCCCAGTTTTTGGGTTGAAAAACTTTGCAACCGTGCCCTTTTCTGTGAATTTTGCACAAACTAACCAGGTATGTGTGGCATCCTACCTCTACATCTGGTCTTGAATATGAACCAAAAAAAAACCAAATGTAAGTCCATAAACAACTTATTTTTTTCACATTCTTAGACTATAATCACCCAAAATCTGATTACACACACTTGCAATTGTATATATGTGTATAATCTTCTATAAGATTAACTCTGTCATATTGGGCAAACCTCCATCATATGACCTGAAAATGTCTCCTTAAGCTCTACTGATGTTAGAGATATGGTCAGTTTATGTCAATAAACTTGTCATCCAATATCAAATCAAATGGTAAGTTTTTTTTTTGTGTCATCATCTTTCAAATTTTCTCTTCATTAAATCACCTTACTACATGCCAACCTCAATTAACCCATCTATCAACCTACACAGTACTCCAACATCATGAATAATTTTTGAACGGTAAGAGCTGAATGCTCTTCTGACTGGGCTGATAATATAAAAGAAGGATAAGGGGGTTTCCACTTTTATAGTAAAAGCATAACTGATTTGACTTATTCCCAGAAGGGACTTGGGAGAAAGTTTAAGATGAACCAATGGTTTAATTACTTTGATTTGATTACTAAACTTACAGTTTAAAAAAATCAGCCACACTTGTAGTTTACAAG
>KN361757.1:0-14390 GCA_000785685.1 Uromyces viciae-fabae
TGCGGGCCAAAAACCGCAATTTTGAACTTTTGAAAAAAATAAAAAGACAGAAAAATCCGCCTCGTTTCAAGGATTGTTTCTGTGCTTTTTATTTTTTTTTAATGATTTTATTGGGGTTGTGAAAAATCTTCAAAAAAAGGCGGTGTGGAACAGGAAAAGGCGGTGCGCTCTTTTCCGCCCGCGACGTCGCACCACAGTCAAAAGGCGGTGCAAGGCAGGAAATGGGTGGTGCGAAAACCGACCCCCTTAATTTTTCTTTTTAATCTTTAATTTTAATTTTAATTTATTTTATTTTTAGAAAACACTCACAACTTTGTTGTTGTTTATTTTGTTTTCTTTTTCTTTTTTAAATTATTTTTGTTATTTTGACATCCACCCGTGCTTCGAGCATCAAGTATCAAAGCAAGATCTTCTTTCTCAGTAATTCCAATTGATTTTAAAGTTGTTTTCAATTGAAATTTATTCACTGGCTTGGTTAAGCAGTCTTCATAATTATTTTTAGTGGTAATATGATTTATTTTAATTTGTTTTACATTAATTACTTCTCTAACAAAATGGAGTCTTAAATCCATATGTTTTTTTCTAAGGACGTTTTGACCTGTGTCACTGAGCGCTAAATCAATTGCTCCTCTATTATCTTCCATTTACTTGAAATGATGAATTTATTTTGAATAATCCAATTTCTTCAATTAAATTTCTGAGCCACTTTAATTCTCTAGATAAATCAGACAGTCCTTTATATTCAGCTTCATTTGTTGAAAGTGAAACAGTTTTGTGTCTTGTTGATTTCCACGCAATAATATTTTTTTCAATTAAAATAATAAAGCCAGTTTGAGATCTTCTTGTAATAGAACAATTTCCCCAATCTGCATCAATGTGACTAATTAGTAAATTTCCATTTGTTTTTCTAATTTTAAAATTATAATTAATTGTTCCTTTTAAATATTGAAAAACTCTTATTGCTGCATTACATTGATTTAAAGATGGTTTGTCTAAAAACTGAGATAATAAACTGACTGAATAAGAAATATCTGGTCTTGTCAACATGCTCAAATAATTTAAAGAGCCCACTATTGTTGAAGTTGTGTAACCCTTCAGAGCGTAGTTTTGGTATTGAGTGAAAATACTCCAATTTGGAGTCTTCAACTCTTTTCAAGTCAACCGCTCCAATTCTTAATCCTTTTTACTTTGTCGACAACTTTCATACTATCTTTTTATATTCATTAAATTAAAACAGATCAAGCAAAATAATCAAGAAATCGTGTCGACCAGGTTGCTTCTCAATCAGAATCAATCACTTCTGTTTGGTATTAACGTCTTTTGATTCAAACTTTCCTAATCAAAACATTTCACTGACTCCTCATTTCGTTAATCTTCTTTATTTCTTTTCCAAACTCATCTTAATGTTCAGTTCAACAAATCTTCGCTAATCTAATCCTTTGTGCTGTCTTAAATATCATCTATCATTACTGGCTGTAAGATTTCCTTTATTCTCAATCTAAACTAAAACCTATACTTATATTGAAAAACTCAATCAACTTCAGTTCCTCAGTTATTAATCCTCAAAACATCAAATGATCTCAAATTTATTATTTGTTTATTTTCTATCAGTTTGATGTTGGTTTCCTTTTTATTTAAATCTTATTTCTTTTATTTTGCTGATTTTAAATTCTTTATGAAATGAAAAGTTCTGGTCTTAGTTTGCCTATTAAAATATTTCTCAAGGTTAAAAGCGAACGGGGCGAACGATCATGGCTCAAACTACACCTGGACCAGAAGTCAGTAACGTCTTCAAGACGATTACGCTTAAAGCACTGATAGAGGGTACTCTCTTACTCAATGAAGACAATTATACATTGTGGAGATCAAAGCTTCAAGGAATCTTTAAACTCCGAGGTATCTTGCAAGCATTCGAATCAGATGATGTACCGCTGAGTCCGGAATTGGATGAGGAAATGTCAGTATATTTGATATCTAAAATGAATCATACAACACATACAAACGTGATAACAGAGGAAGACGAAGACAGCACAAAGAAGATATGGAAGGCGATTAAGAAGTACTTTGCTTCTTCGCAATCAGCCAACAGGGCTTGAATCTTTTTTGATTTGTTATACATAAAATTTCAGGAAATGGAGATAGAAAAGTTCATAGCCTTAGTCAGATCTCAACTGAAAAAGCTTAACGAAGTCGGTATTACTCTTCCTACCGATATAATCGCCTACCTTTTTTTATTCAAGCTACCAGAAAAGCTCCAATCCATGCGTTCTCAGATTATGCATAGTGATAAGGATATTACAGTAGAACTAGTGATAAATCACTTAATTCAATTCAAAAAGGAACAGAAAGCCAATCATAATGAGCAGGTGGAATCCTCAATTATTAATGAATCAGAATTAACACTATATACTGATAAAATTAAATGCTTAAATGGGAAACATAATCCCGCAAATAATACAAACCATCCTCAAAGTAAATGCTGGGCTGAAAACCCACACTTAAGACCAAATCGCTCAACTAAGAATAAAACGGTCAAGAAAGAAGAATTTTCACATTTATTTGAATTCTTCTGTGGCGTCAATTTTGTACCACATACCGCTGAAAAATTTATACTTGATAGTGGATGTTTGGTAAATATGTTCCGATCTAGGGACTTATTTCAATCCATCAGCGCGGGTTTTCCAGAATGTATACCCACGGGGAAACCGGGAGCTTCTCTCGAGATTAAAGGTAGAGGGAAGGCTCAAATTAAATTCAACTTGTCTACTGTCTCTTTTCTAGACTCCTGTTGGGTACCAGATGCCACAGTCAATTTAATATCATTCGGAAAACTATTAAAGAAAGGTGTTACTCTAGAAGTTAAAAACAATGAATCAGACGAACCATCTTTTGAACTAATTGAGGATGAATTTGTGGTTTTGAAAGGCAAGATAATCAACAATCTTATGGTCATTGATACTGATGAAAATTTCAACAATCAAAGTTACTTGACATTCGCTCAACAAGACAAAATTAAGCATCTGCATCTAAAGCTGGGTCATGCAAGTATCAATTGGATAAAAAGATTCTCAAAACTTTACTCAACCGATAACTTAGATTTCAGCAATTTTTCATGCAAACAATGTAATTTAAGCAAAATCACAAAGTCAACCTTCAGCTTAAAGTCTACTCGAGCCTCTAAACCTATGGAAAGAATCCATTTGGACTTAATGGGTCCGTTCAAACCTACAGGAATCGGAGGGGCAAGATTCTCACTTAGCATTGTAGATAGTCACTCAGGCTACTTAGCAGCGTTTCCGCTAAAAAGTAAGGACGAAACAGCTGAATTACTCATCTTTCTAATCGAAAATGAATTCAATCGAAGAGGCTACTATCCAGCAGAAATCTGCAGCGACGGAGGTGGCGAGTTTGTGAATGAGAAGCTATCTTCATTTTATCTTTCAAAAGGCATCAAGCAAATAACTTCTGAGCCTTATCATCCTCAGCATAATGGCCGAGCTGAACGAGCTAACAGAACACTTACCAAATCAGCTTGCTCTACATTTAGTTCGACAAACATTCTGAAAAAATACTGGCCAGAAGTCCTTCAAAACAGTGCTTTCTCTTATAATCTAATTCCTTTGAGCGATTTGGACACCTCTCCTTTTGAAATATGGCACAAAAAGCAATTGCCAGCAGATTATGTCCAACCACTAGGCTCTAGCATTACTTACTTAAATCTCGCTCCTGGGACTAAATCCAAATTCGATGGAAAAGGGTTACCTGGTCTCTTGATAGGTCACATACCCAAACTCTTATCATATAGAGTCTTAAATAGCTCTGGCGCTGTAGTTTCTAGTAAACATCTTAGATTTGAAGGAATTCCGACAAAATCAAAACTTTTACTTGAATTAGAAGATGATCAAGATCAACCTGACCTTGAAAAATCTACAGTCGAAAATATTCAAGCTGAATCTTCTAGCTTATCTCAAAACAATACTCAAATTGATCTCACAAACTCTCCACTACTAGTTCCTAAAGACGAGTCTATTTCTGAGAATGAAGAATCCGCTGACAATATTGAATCAGATCTTTTGCCTGGTGACTTTGCTGCTGGAAATCAACGTACCCTTTGAGATAGAGCTACTATTCAAAAACTGTCCAATCCAGATTTTGTCAGCTACTATACTCCGAAATCCTACAAGAATGTCCTAGACTGCTCTGAAAGTGAGAAGTGGAAAGTTGCAATAGATGCTGAAATTCAAACCGTTGAGTCACTTCAAGTATGGGAGGACTGTAATGAAGAAAATTCTCCGAATGTTTTGAACACAAAGTGGGCTTTCCGTATAAAGGAAAACACACACGGTGAGCCAGTTAAATAAAAAGCCAGAGTTTGTGTACAAGGCTTCAATCAAAAGTTTGGTATTGATTTCTTCGAAACTTACGCTCCAACAGGGAAAGTTGCATCCTTAAGGACACTCCTAATTTACGCGGCAGATAAGAATCTTCCAATCGCTCAGTTTGACTTCAAGGGGGCTTTCTTGCATTCCCCCTTGAAAGAGGCAGTCTACATTCGGACTCCAAATGGATCTAAAAGAACAGCGAAAATTCTCAAGCTTAACAAATCTCTTTACAGTCTTCGTCAAGCTCCTCTCAACTGGTACCTGACGCTAGTAGAATGGATCAAGAATCAAGGTTTTGAGGAATTTATCAGTGACCCATGTCTATATTTATCGTCAGATGGTGTTTCAGCCCTGTTTTTTCACGTTGACAATATCATTTTGGTTGGTAATGTTGACAACTTTAAAAAGTCTTTTTGCAAAAACTTCCAAGACTCTTCTTGTCATGATCCTAATACCATTTTAGGAATGAAATTTGAAAAAATAAACGACTCCATTTATCTTTCACTTCCAAACCACATTAATTCGGGTTTAGAAAATATAGATGTTATCAAAATAAGGCAAGTGCGTACACCATGTACCCCAAACATTAAGCTGATTCCTGCAGACAATGAAGATCATAGCAACTTTATTAACTTGAAAGTCAACTACCGATCAGCAATTGGGAAATTGAATTACATCGCCGGTCTAGGACACACAGATATAAGCTATGCAGTGTCTTCTCTAGCTTTTTTCAATGAAAAGCCTGGGTTGTCTCATTGGGGGGAAGTTCTTCATTGTTGGAAGTATCTCCAACAAACTCGAGATTTTCGTTTGAAATTGGATGGCGTATCTAACACCAACAACATTGTCTCCTACTCTGATTCAACTTGGGCAGATGACCTCCTAACTCGTTTTTCTCAATCCGGATTCATTTGTACCTTCAATTCCTCTCCACTCTACTGGACTAGCCGTAGACAACACAATATTGCGTACTCATCCACAGAATCGGAATGTGTAGCTCTCTCTGATTGTCATCAAGAAGCTCGTTGGATGAGTAATCTAGTAGAAGAAATTTTTAGAAGGAACTTGGATTCTTCTGTTCATTATATCGACAACAAGGGTTTAGACAATAAACTTAAGAAATTTGGGACGAATTCTAAGACAAAATTCATCGATCTTTGCACAAAAGGTTTGAGGTCTGATATTGAAAACAATTTAATCAAAGTATATCTAATAAGTCAAAGATACAACGTAGCAGACGGCTTGACTAAAGCATGTTGTGTACTTGGCCAAAATCCTCAAGAGCAAGCACAGCCCGCAGCATCAGTGTTAAAAACACGCGCCCATTCTCACCAAAGTTTTTTTTCTTTGTCTCACTTCACCTTCGTCTGAGTCACTCAATCTTCAACAACCAGACTCGTGAGATCAAGTTACGCCTGAAGCAGCTCGACTTTAGGTATCAACTTACTTTCTCTTTTCTATCTCTGTTTCTATTTCTTCTTTCTCTTCTTATATATCATTATTGATAATCTCAACACGATTCATCAGTCCTGCAGACTTCTAGGGTTCATTAAGGAGGAAAATTGTTTGTTTGTTTGTGTTGTCTGTTTTGTTATTGGATCATCAGAATCCTTTAGGTATTTCATATTTCATCACTTCTTCATCTTGTTTATTCCTTCTGTCTTATGTTCTATATTGAAATATGACCTTTAGTTTTTGCCAATAAAAACAAAAAAGCAGCTGACAAGTTTTCAGTAAATCAACTTGAAAACTGTCAGAAGCTGTGATGCCAGGGACTGAATACCCTTTAGCTACACACTCTGCAAAGTGTTTATAAATAGTTTTAACACTATTTATGGCACGGTTTGGTGCAGGTAATGGGTTTATAATAAATATATAGATATATATTAAGTAATTTCTATCAGAGGGGCCAGATAAACTGGGGTTGAGTGTACTCTGGGGTTTTTGTAACCCTTTTTAAGTTGCTAGGAAACTTGTATTTGGAGCATGATAGAGATCAGGGGTGATTAAACCCAATATACCACGTAGTAGTAAAGTCTTTATGACTTTGATAAGGAGTCAAAAGACTTACCTTGGTCCAGATAACAACCGAGGAGAAGGTCTAGGAGGGGTGGTTGATTGGGGAAGGCAGACTGGAGTGCTGAGGGGGATCCAGTGAGCGTCATTGAGTAGGAATTGGTCTTTGTGGTGCTATGGGGTGACTGATATACTTATTGGTGTATGTAGGTAACTATGTGTAGCTGGTAAAGATGATTCTGAGGAATGAGAGGTCGAAAAGAGAGCTCTATTTATATCTTTTCCAATCCTCTTGGGGTGCCCTTAATGGTATGTAAATGTCCCACAGAATGTAGACTGCATTATGCAAGTAATTGAGCAATTCTGTGGGCAATGTGAAAAGAGCATTATGCGTGATCTGTACTCGAGAGATTTATCCTTGGAAATATGTCTTCCAAGGATGATCTGTGTAATTTTTATTCAGTTTTATCAATTGAGATGACGGAGTTATGATTTTTTGAACTAAACATGTCATTTCTCTTATTCAATTGATATTTGAAAAAATACTTTTCATATTGTTTTTACTTTCCCCGTGTTGTTTCTATTTTTCCTTGAGGTAAAATTATCGTGTCTACCTAGGAAAAATAGAAGCTTCCTTAGTGTAACATTTTTACATGGAACTTCTATTTTTCGAAGGACTGTGGGAGTATTTTTACTATGTATTGTTTGAATTTTCAAACAAAGCAGTTTTTGGCCCGTCAGGGCCCGCGGGACCTGTCAGTTGGGTTACATAAGCCAACTGAGTTCCGTGTCATTTGTCTAGGGATTGATTATGTAATCTCCCGCGTCATTTGACAGTATTGCCAATATATGTTTAACTTCTAAAGTATACACAACACCTCATTTTTATGTATTAATATTTTTTAATACATATACACAAGTATAGGTGATGTCTCATCTAGAGGGTTTGTAGGGGTTTCCTTCCTATTTTTCTTTATCAATAAAATAAAAATAGAAGGAGTTATTTTATGCCCATACTTCTGCTGAGTGACTGGGGTTATTTTTTACCAAGGAATTCAAATATGCAATAATATTTTTATTATTCCTTCTGCTTAATAATGTTTTCATTATTTTGTTGTTTTTATTACTATTTTAATTATAAAAATATTACAGATTTTTATTGCTGCTATTTGTTAGTTGGCTCTAACAAACTTTGTGAAGATTTTATTACTCTAGACCAAAGACCAGACTTTTTATTTCAAAAAAAAAATAAGAACAACTATTTTTTTTATAAAATGAGAAACAAGAAATTGCAACAAACAGGTATTTTGACTTTTAGATTTAATCAATTTGTTTGTTGAGAACTATTAAATAAATAGAGAGACATAGAACTAAAAACAATGTTAGAAATAATTTTAGATAATGTTAAAAATAACTAATTTGATTTTTAATCTTACTAAGATTGAGACTTGGTTTTTCTGGAGGCAGTTTTGTTTTGATTTTGACTCGCAGATGAATTTGACTTTTCTGTTTTAAAGTTGAGTTTGTTTTTAATTGAAAAAGTTTGGATTGTTAGTTTTGATTTTGAGAGTGATGAATCAGAAATCAAGTACCCAGAAGTGTAATTCTTATTTTGAGATTCTTCTAGTGAAGTGAGCTTGAGTTTTTTGGGTTCAAGTTCAGGAATGGGAAATTAAGAGTTGAGCGGTTATTCTTTTTTTTTAATTAATTTAAATTTGAAAATCTGAAGTGTTAAGTGTTTTAAGATTTGAATTTGAAGTTTTCACACCGGCAGATAGATAATAAGTACGGAATTGTTCAACAATTTGTATCTTGATTAGTCCAGTTTGAATCATGTTGGCATGTTGAAGTTGTGTAACCCTTCAGAGCGTAGTTTTGGTATTGAGTGCAAATACTCCAATTTGGAGTCTTCAACTCTTTTCAAGTCAACCGCTCCAATTCTTAATCCTTTTTACTTTGTCGACAACTTTCATACTATCTTTTTATATTCATTAAATTAAAACAGATCAATCAAGATAATCAAGAAATTGTGTCGACCAGGTTGCTTCTCAATCAGAATCAATCACTTCTGTTTGGTATTAAAGTCTTTTGATTCAAACTTTCCTAATCAAAACATTTCACTGACTCCTCATTTCTTTAATCTTCTTTATTTCTTTTCCAAACTCATCTTAATGTTCAGTTCAACAAATCTTCGCTAATCTAATCCTTTGTGCTGATCTTAACTATCATCTATAATTACTGGATGTAAGATTTCCTTTATTCTCAATCTAAACTCAAACCTATACTTATATTGAAAAACTCAATCAACTTCAGTTCCTCAGTTATTAATCCTAAAAACATCAAATGATCTCAAATTTATTATTTGTTTATTTTCTATCAGTTTGATGTTGGTTTCCTTTTTATTTAAATCTTATTTCTTTTATTTTGCTGATTTTAAATTCTTTATGAAATGAAAAGTTCTGGTCTTAGTTTGCCTATTAAAATATTTCTCAACTATTGATCTTAAATCTTTATCAGTTTTTAAAAATTCTTCATTTTCTAGATCAGTTGCTTTTTAAAGTTGATTTTTCAATAAAACAGGAGTTTTGGAAATATAACAATTTTCAAGATCAAATTCGATTAATTTTCTTTCAATATATTGCTTTTTATTAATTAATGATTCATTTCCATTTTTAATTAAATTCATTCCAAGTAGAAATTGTGCTTCTCCAAGATATTCGACTTGAAACTCCGCCTCAATTTCTGCTTTGAATATTTCAGGCTTCTTACTAATTATTACCAAATCATCTACATGAGCAACAATCCATGTAGATTCTTCTTGTTGATTTATTCTCCAAAATACAAATGGATCAGCTACTGATGATTTAGAATTCTTCTTGATTAAAAATTCTTTCAATCTTTTATACCACATTAAAGAAGCTTGTTTTAAACCATAAATTTCTTTTCTTAATTCAAAAATAGTATTAGGAGCGCAAGGATAACTTTTTGGTGGTAATAAAGTTACATTTTCATGAATTGGCGCAGTTAAAAATGCACTTTTGATGTCTAGTTGATATATTTTTGAATCATTATTGATAGAAAAATTTCATAATAATCTTAATGAAATTGGTCTTCCTGTGGGGGCGTAACTAATCTCAAAATTTAGGCCATGAGTCTGCTTAAAACCTTGAGCACATATTCTTGCTTTATATTCAACTACTTTATTATCAGCATCTAATCTTTTTATATAACCCCACGTAGAAGAAATAGGATTGTCATCAATTTTCTTTTCTCTTTCTATCCAAACTTCAAAATTTTTCATATTTTCAATTTCTTTTAATTCAGATTTTTTCCATTCTTCTGCCTCTTCACATTTAATTTCTTCAAAATGATTCTTTGAAACTGTATTTAATAAGCATAATGCTGATCTGGTTCTTTTTTCTAAAATATTTGATTTGAATAAATCTCTATTAATTTCATTTTTCATTTCATATTCTTCTTCTTCATCATCATCTTCAGCGTCATTTTCTTCAGTTTCATTTTCATTTTCATTTATTAATTCTTCATTTTCATCTTCTTTTTCTTCTTCATTCTGAAATGGTAATATTTGTTCTTCTTGTTCATTAAAAATTGAATTCTCTTCAAAAATATCAAGAGTTGGATTACTTGCTGATAATCTTGGAAAACAAGATTCATCAAAATAAACATGTCTTGATACAAAAAATTTTTTATCTGCTAGTCTTACAAATTTACAGGAAGAATAATAATTAGCATATCCTATAAAAATGATTTCCCATGATACTGCATTAAATTTAGATCCGCTTAGCTGTTTGGGTTTATGTATCCATGATCTGCATCCGAAATCTTGTAAGAAAGAAATTTTTGGTTCTTTTTTAAACATCAATTTGAATGGCAAAATTTCATTTTGAGATAAAGAAAGCAATAGATTTGCCGTAGCTGCAGCTCTAATAATTGCTTCCGCCCACCATTTAAGAGATAAATTTGATTGAAGCAAAAATCATTGTCCCATATCAATCAGCATTCTATTCAATCTTTCAGCCATTCCATTATGTTGAGCAGTGTAAGGTGGCGAAACATTATGTTTAATTCCTTTTTTAATCAAAAATAATTTTAATTCTTCATTAATGAATTCTCCTCCCCCGTCGGTTTTTAATTTTTTTAATCTTTTAATATTTAATTGATTTTCATATAAAGTGATAAAATTGATAAATTATTTTGTTGCTTCTGACTTATCTTTTAAAATGTTCACTTGAATGACACAGGAAAACTGATTGACCATTTTTATAAAAAATCTTTTTCCTGCATTGCTTGATGGATTAATAGGTCCAACTAGATCTCAATGTACCGTTTCTAATGGTTCTTAAACTATTTCAAAATGATTTTTAAAAGGTTTTTTCATTAATTTGCCTTTCATACATGCCATGCAAATTTCAGTTTCTTCAAATTTAATTTCAGGTAAAGCATGTTTTATTTTTCTAATTCCAGCGTGTCCTAATCTTATATGCCATTTATTAAAATTTTGTAAACTGTTTTCTACTTGAATTTATAAAAATATTTCTTCTTCTACTTCATTTTGTTGAATTATTTCAAAAATTCCATTTTTAAGAATGCAATTAATAATACTATTATCTAAAATAATTGTACATTTATCTTTATTTCTTTGTATTGTGATTTTATAATTAAAGATTTTCTCAAATAAAATTAAACATCTTTTTTCTTCAGGACAGTATAAAGCATCTTTTAATTTTATAGTATCATTATTATCCAATCTTAAAATTCCATCTCCTTTTTTACAAGCTATAAGAACAGATTGAGAACTTCCTGTTGAAATTTTAATATAAGTAATCCCAATACTTATAAAATATTTTAAACTATTAAAAATATGATTGCTTGCACCAGAATCTAAAAAAAAATTTCTTTCATTTAACAAATTTATCATACAATATGCAAAAGATGAATCAATTGATTTTTCTGAATCTGAATCTTGATTTTTTTCTTCATTAATTATTTTTGAAGTTGTTGCAATATTTACTGATTGTTTTAAAAATTTTCTTGGTCTTCGTTCTGGATGTAAAGCCCAACAGTGTTTTTCATCATGTGGCGTATTTGGATTATGAATACCATTTTTACATCTAGAATTTGAATTTATTCTTTTGTTATTTCTATTAAAATTATTATTGAAATTATTATTATTATTATTATATAAAGCTGAGGGTGCTTCTATTGATTTAATTGAAAATTTTTCATTTGCTTTGTCATTTACAGAAATTTCTTTCAATTTTGGTAGTAAAATATCTGGTAAAGCTAAAGTTTTTTCATCTAAAATTAAGGATTCCATTAAATTTGGATGCCTGCTGGTAACTCAAGGTATTAAAGTACAACTAAAAATTCTTTCAGGCATATCAAAACCCATTGTATCAAATTCATTTAATAAAACTTCAATTTGATAAATATATTCTTCAAGAGTTTTATCATAAATAATATTTAACCATGTATTCCAAACATTGCATAAATTTAAAAGTGTAAAGCCTGCTGATTCATCCTTTAACTTTTTCCAAATTGCATAAGGACTAAATTTATTTTCTTTTTTAAAGATTGTATTGTTTAATCTATCATGCAAAATACATACAGCTTCCAATCTTTTCTTTTCAATTTCTCGAGTTGGATTTTCTTCTAGTGGAATCATACAATGATTAAATAAATCTTTTAATTCTAACTAAGTAGAAATTTTTGTTTCCCATATTGCATAATTATTTTTATCTAATTTTGGAATTGATATTACTTTGTCTTCATCTAATGTATTTGAATTAGTAATTGAAGTTGCTGAACTTTCTGCCATCTTGACAATTCCTTTTAGCCAAAAGGCGAAGGTAGCTTGTAGACTTGAGACTGTAAATCTGTAAAATTATGGCAACTAAAGATAATTTTTAATTTAGTTTTAATCACATTTAAAATTTTATTTGGAATTCAATTTGTTTATTTTTAATAATAAAATAAAATAATATAAAGATAATGAAACCTTTCTTTTTACCTCAAGGCAATTAATTTGATGAAAGTCTTTTTATAATTTATTTTTATTTTATTTTATGGGGAGCGCTAAATCCACGATAGTCTATCGTAGAGACTATCGTATACAATTGTTGTGGTAGCAGAGGCAAACTTTGCCTAGAAGAGGAGGAGTTACGGATTTAGAGGTATTCATCGGTTTCTTCCACATGTCACACATATATCACTTGTTGTCTTAGTTTTCCTGTGCACGCAATCAATATTAACCTCAAGTGAGGTTTATGAGTCCTTTCTATTACTCGTCACAATAGGTTTAAAGCCGATCACTCTATCGACAACGCTACCGGTTTAGAATATATATATGGTAAACACTCGAGAAGAAAAGAAAAGAGAAGAAGAACCAGAAAAATATCACGAAAAAATATAAAACGAAAACAGAAAAAAAGAAGAATTAAAAAGAATAAAAGAAAAAAGAAAAGAATATCATGAAAAGAAGAAAGCAGAGAAACTAGAAAAATCGAAAGAAGAAAATATAATTATAAAAGAAAACATTACTTTAGAAAATAAAGAACAAGAAAAAACTGATATCGAAACCGAGACTTTACCATCAACCAGCAAAAATTTCCACATCTTCAGAGATAAATACGAATCCGAATCCGACGACTCAGAAGACTCCACTCAGCTTCGTCTCACAGACTCTTTGCAGGCTAAAACACCTGCGATTGAACAGTTACCCGACCAACCAACATTATTACCATCCCGCTTTAATCATCCGATAATAAAAAAACCCGACTTTCCCGCGATAAAAAACGAACCGGCAATCGAAAAGCCATCCGATACTCGTATACCTGACCCAAACATGTCCGAACATTCCGCCCGCACAAAATTTTTTCAAAACCCATCTAACTACATCAACACCGTCGAAAAACTCAAACGCGATGGATCCAACATAACTGATTGGATTGACGGTATCGATACCATTGGCGATTTGATCTTTAACATACCACAGTTTACTTCCAATCTAGCAAACCTCACTGCACTTTCGCCGGCAGAAAGCATGCCCTTAAAAGTTTTTTTCTCTTTGACGATCAACCGGGACTTGAAATCATTGATTTCAACAAAACGGACTGCCGCTGAAGCATTTGAAACTTTAAGGAAGAATTTTCAGTTATCTACATGAATTAGACAAATCGAGCTGTGGGACGAGATATTATTCAAGCTAACTGGCGACCCGCTGGATCAAGGTTCTTCTATCTCCTCTCATTTGACAAGGATTAATAATGTATTTATCGAATTAGACAGGCTGGGTTGCAAGATACCGAACGATGCGATTGTGATTATCATGCAATGTCTTACGCCAGCTCCGAACAATTCTTCTAGAGTTCAGATGCTCAAATCAATTGGACCTCAAATAGATAAGTTAGAAAATCTTACCCCAGCAGACATTCAATCAATCATTACCTCTTTCTTTGCTGAACTTGGTCAAGGTTCTACTATGGAGAATCCGATATCGATCAACGCACTTAGCCAACGTTTTCAAAATCACTCTTTCCAACGACAAAGTATATCTCAACCGACAACCGAATTCCAATCACGTGCTCAAAGACGCAGCCCAAACGAACATGACACTAGAGCAGCCCGCGAAAACATTGAGCGTGGAAATACTACACTCCCGCCTGAGGTTATCCGACGGCGCGGCGGGGTATGCGGCTATTGCAAAAGCGCTGATCACTGGCGGCAATCATGCCCAAGTTTACAACAGCATCTAGCCCTCCCTCCCCCAGGGCTGATACGCCACGAGGGCCCGGGCAGGCCAAGCATCCGTCAAACCCAAGAACTAAACAATACCAGCAACAAGCCCGGGCCCAATACGTATCGCCCTGATGACGCTGGTCGCCCCGTTCAAAATTTTGTGCGTTCCGTGGCGTCCGGGGACCCACAACAAGGGAGCACTCCTGTGATGGACTCTGGGGCGACCTCTAGTGT
>JNCO01003357.1:0-16891 GCA_000785685.1 Uromyces viciae-fabae
GGGACATTAATTTACCCTTGTTTCAAAAGGAAAACATTTTTAAATGAGAGAAGGAAATTTTCAGCATATGAGACTGTTAATATAGTCCGGAGAAGCTGCAAATATTTTATTCTATTTTTAGTTTTATTTTTAAATTTAAATTTACTTTTATTTTATAATGAAATAGAATTTTAAAAGGAGATATCATATTGTGCCCTAGTATAGAAGTTAAGCAAAGCTCTAACAAACATTCTATTCTAGAGAACCCAGGTTCAGCTCCCCCTAGTAACATAAACCATCTTTACTTTAAATTGACCTTTAAAATTTAACTTCAATCTCCCAAAAGTCACTGCCAGGGCGATTGTATCAAATTCCTAAATCTGGCATTACATCAGTTGAAAAAATCTGATATTACATCAGAAAAAACTGCCATTGTATCTACCTGAAATGATATTGCATCTACTTAACATGAGATTACATCTAAAAAAACAGATATTTCATCTACTCAACCTATTTAATATCAACATCTTTGAATTTATATCACATTTTTATGTCTGATACAAATTTTTGGCCCATGGACATAATATCAGATGTAAGAATCTGATATAAAGTCAGTTATTTTGATATTAAATAGGTTGAGCTGGTGCAATATCCACTATGATAGATACAATATCATTTCAGTTAGATGCAAGATCACCTCCAGTAGATATGATACCAGTTTTTCCTGATATAATATCACTTCTTTTCACCTGATGTAATACCAGATTTTGGAATCTGATACAATGATGCTTGCAGTGAGTGGAAGATTAATTTGCTTAAATTAAATAATTATCAAGTTAAACGATTTACCTTTATAATTTTAATAATTAATGTGAAAAAATGAAATCATTCTTTCAGCACATAGAAAATGGTGTCATAGGGAGGATTCTATTAAAGAATCCATAGTACATCTGAAAAATGACAGATTCATGAGACACAGGTATAAATACCCCCTCATACTCCGCCCACAAACCTCAGATAATATTTATTTTATAGAATTTTAGAGATATAAAACTTCCAGTGATCAATAAAAGGTAAACCCCTTCACTCACTGACTTGCAGTTAATCTCCCCTCTATAATAATACTAGCTCCCCTACCACGGCTGCACTCCCCTTTCTGAAATAAGGAAGGGCTGGGCTATATTTTTTAGATATTCCATCTTATTGGATTTACAAGTAATTTTGCAAATCCAATAACTGGACAGCCGTAGCTAGACAGGTTGAGCTAAGCCCCCCTCTACCTCCCTTGCTGAAAATAAGGGCTCCCCAGTCTGATAGGCTTATCATACATTGGGTGAAGACTTTCCCCGTGTGGAATAAGCACTTCTTAACTGTATATTTACAGTTAAGTAACTTACTAAAATATATTAATTTTATTAAATTAAATATATTTCTTATTTGTGTCTAGTATACCACAACCTATAAGGGAATAGTGGTACGCTAGGAGCTCTAGAAGCCTCACAGAAATATTTCACACTTTTCAAGGAGACATTTCTTGAAAGTATGATATATTTCAGAATTCTTCTAAAAATTAATATTTATTTTATTTTGTGTCAAGGATGGGGTTTGAACCTGTTCTTGAAATAGTATTCATCACTGGGGCTTTTTTGACTTTTCTCATCCCCAGGATAAGAATTTAATTGTATGAAATGGTTTGGAAAGTCTTAGTAAGCAGCAGAAACATTTCATTAACTCAATAGATTATCCTGCATTCTCCTTACCCCCCCCCCCCCCCCCCCCTGTTTTCAAACCACAGGCATTGAATTTCTTGCCCCTCCACCAAGACTCTGATCTTACCATAAATATAAAAAAAGATACCAATCTGCGGTTTGGGAAAATTTACCACCTATCTCCTATGGAAAATTATGAATTAAAAGAATATGTCAATGACCTGTTGAATAAAGAATTTATCCAACATTCTCCTGCCCCTGTGGGGGGGGGGGGGGGGGGGGGGGGTTTTTTTTTTTTTGTTGACTACCACCTGTTAAATAAAATCACTACAAAATATTCATATCCTCTCCCCATGTTAATCAATCTTCTTTCTAAGCTAATTAAATGAAATTATTTTTCTAAAATTGACTTAAAAGCAGCATTCAATCTCCTTTGTGTTAAAGAAGGAGATGAATGGAAGACAGTTTTTTGCACTGAGTTTGGGCTTTATGAGTATTTAGTCATGCCCCAGCCGGATTCCAATATTTAGAACTGGCTGAAAGGGATGTCAAATATATGAGAAGCTGGAGTAAATCAGCAAACTCATATCTGGCCCACCAGGAGGGAGGTAAATGCTGGTATATGATGTTTGCATGAATTAGAAAAACAAAAAGATCATCAAGCTTCATGCAAGCATTATGATATGCCAATATAATGTCATTGGCATCACATTATCTGATGGTATTTCCAATAAGGCTTGAGATGTGAGAAAAAAAAAAAATCTGTTCTCTATGACTTGAATTTTTCAAAAAAAAAAAAAAAAAATGTCCAATGCAAGTTTTCTCTGGATTTTCAATTAAAGAAGCCACCCAAAAGACCACCACACAGGATTGGGGGAGGCATTTTGAAGAAACATTTCTCAAACCAAAAGCTGTATTATGTACCTCAATGGCAGGTTTTTTTGTGGCTTTTTTGAGAAATCCCAAAAGACAAGGTAGACAACCTGTCTTGGATTGGCAGTAAATAGAAACTATTTTTACCCAAAGAAAAATATAAATATATATAATATATATAGATAGATAAAAAATTTACAAGTTGTTATAAATTTAAACTATTTACGTATCTATAAACACCACAAAAAAAAATCTTGTCACCTGCATGCAGGTGAATTTCAGTATCTTGAGGCTAATCTCCCATGTATCCTATGAAGTATCCTTATAATTGTATCTCATAAAGCACCATTTGAAGGTTCCTTCTCATGGTTGCTGAACCAGTATCTAAAGAATACACTCACAGTGCCCAACCATGAGTAAAAGAAGCTCATCATGGTTGCTGACCATAGAAATAGGCTAGTGCTTATGGTTGATGACCATGCGGAGCAGTGTTTTCTCTTGGTGGCCCATCATGAGATGAGGAAACCCGTACCAGGCAGGACCCATTGGTTTCCAACCATGAGGATTATCCCTTCCTTCATGCTAGCAGTAGCAACCATCAGGTGATTCCCAATAGGGGTTTCCTTGCCTTTTAGTTGCCATACTTGAGGTAGGGACACCACTGGCAGAAAAAAATCATTGGTCATCAAAAATAATCAAAAGGACTTGCCTCGTGGTCGCCAAAAATGAGGAAAGAGTATATCCCATAGTTGGCAACCACAGGGAAGACAACAGTGTGTGATACAGCCATGTAATACCGCAAAGATAAAACTGAGACACAGATATGCCAAGATTTTTTTTTGTGGTGAAAATAAATTATACTTGACTTTAATCTTTTTTTTTTGTCAATTAAATTTATTTTATTTATTTATTAAGATTGGATTGATTGATTGATTGATTGATTAAAAAAAAAAAAAAATGGCAGTTTTAATTCAAGCACAAAAAAAAAGAAAAAAGAAAAAAAACCTAACTAAAGAAGAACATGAATAAAAAACAAATTGTGATTTCAAGAAAAACAAAAATAAAAAATTCAACAAGAAAAAAAATAAAAAAAAAATAAAAAAAAACTATATACAAGAATAATAATAATAAAAAAAAAAAAAAAAAAAAAATTCAAAAAAAAAAAACGAGGGAGAAAAGAAAACAAAAGTGATTTATTTATATATATAATAAAATATTTTATTTATTTTTTAATCAGTTTTTAAAATTAGATTAGATAAAGGATAACCATTAATAACGATAACTGAATTTAAATTTTCTTGTTTTTGACCAATATATTCATCATCATCATCATCAACATCATCATCAAAATCATTTTCGTCTTGATTATTATTTCCATCACTAGATTGATTTTTAGAATTATTAATTAAAGAAATTTCATTTAAAAGTTTAAAAGGATTTTTTAAAATTTCAACAAATAATTTAAATTTTAAATTAAATAAATTTTTTAAAATTTTAGCTGTTTCAAAATTTGAAAATAATAATGGAATTGATTTTAAAATTTCTTGTTTTTCTTTTTCTTGTTTTTCTATTTCTTGTTTTAAATTTTCTTGAATTAAATTTTCTCTTGAATCTCTAGCTTCAATTCTATCTGAAGTAGGAATGATTAAACTTTCATCTTCGTTATAAATAATAACACCTTTAGCATTAGCCAAAACAGAATTTTCTAATTTATCACTAAAAGTGCAACCACCACGTTGAATTAATACGACTTTACCATTTACGTCATTAGAAGAAAGATCGATAGGTTCGCAACCAAATTTATTTGATTCAGATAATTCTACTAATTCTATTGGTAAATTACCAATTGAGAAATCTGTTGAGCCTGAAATTCTAACATCAGGTCCAAATGTAGCCATCATGACTAATCTTTCTATTTTTCTTATTTTATTTTTTCTTCCTGTTTCTGTTGTTCTTGTGGGTGTTGTATCTTCGTATGTAACTCTTATTCCTGTTAAATGATCTCGATCTCTTTCACTTAATTTATCACTTTCCGTTTGTGGTTTCAAAACTTTTACTGCATATGGATCTGAAAGTATCACTGTTGTCATAGTTGGTAACGCATATTCTCCAACTAAAATCCCCCACCCAAAAAAAAAAAAAAAAAAAAATTAAAATTTATATATCAAGAAGAAAAAAGAAAATATAAAGGGAAAGTGAGAAATAAATAAAATTAAATTAAACTTAACTATTAACTATTTCATAACTATCTTTATCATGTAATTTCCTTAAAGAAAAAGTTAATCCAGTTAAATTTTTAATTAAAGCGAAATTTTGTGTATGTGTATAACTACTAGACTGATTAGATTCACTTGCAGCGTCATTATCTGTATCAGATGGGATCCAATTGTTTTTATTATTACCTTTTATTGGTACTTGAAAAAACTCTACTTTATCTTTTATTGATGATCCTAATTGTACATCTTCATCTGATCTACTAAAAATTAATTCAATTAAATTATCCTAAAATAAATCAAAAAAAAAAAAATTCTTCATCAGTACTTTTAATTTTAATTTTTTTTTTTTTTTTTTTTAACTAAAAGAAAAGGAATAAATTTTTATCAGAAAAAAATAAATTAAAAAAAAAACAAAACAAATAACAATTAATATTTAATGGATGTCAAATATATATTTAACCGATACACTTTTTTGTATATGAATAAGTTCTTTTTTTTTTTGTTTTTGCAAAAAAAAAAGGTGCTATTTTTTTATTTGTTTCACTCAAGTTAAGTAAAAGATGTAAAAGAACGTAAAAGAACATAAAATCAATAAATCCATATCTTAGTCTCTATCTCTTAATATATCTTGTTCTCACAAGTAAGAAAGAGGGATATATATAAAAAAAAGGAAAGAAAAAAGAAAAAAGAGTCTTTTAAGTTTTAATAAGTGAAGAACTGCAAAAAAAAAAAACGAAAAAAAAGCTTTGATAATTAAAATTAAAAGAAAGGAATAAAAAATTGATTAAAGAAAAGAAGATTTAGTAAGACTAAAGAGAAGATTATTAATGGTCCTTACATCCACAGATGGAACTTCGCACAGACCGAATTCAAACCAACTATTATCCGATCCTAGTGTTACATCATTGATATTTTGATTTGATTGATTAAAATTTATAGTGTGATTGATAGATGAATCTAGACTTCCAGTAATCATTTTAGCATATTCAAAATCAATCCTTCCAGACACAGAAAGTTTTAATTGACTAGAATATTTTAAATTTTTCATATTCATTGAAGGAGAAAAAATTTGACAAGTATCAGGTTTGATTTTTTTTTTTATAAAATTTTTATTTTTATTTATTTCTTTTACTTGTTTTTTTAAATATAATAATTCTTCTTCTTCTTCTTTATCTAATGATTTCATTTCTTCCCAATTCTCATTTTGATTTGTAAATCTTTGATTTTCTGGATTGTTTTGTGATTCTGGAATGTATAGAATGTGTCCTTCTGTTGTGAAAATAAAAGCTTCATCCAAATGGTTGATTGGGTTATCTTCATCGAATGTGAGGTCTAACATTTAACCATGACATCATCGGGTGTACCATAAGAATCAGTCAAGGTTAGCCTAAACATGATTCAATCATTACATTTCATGCTCACACAAATATTTCAAAGTTTCAGATAACATAAATGAGTGCATCCGATCTTCAAGTTTACCTATAAGGCAAAAAAACCCACCAAAAAATTCCACAAATGAATAAACTGCGATTAACCAAGTCATTCTTGTTTTTTAAAAAAAAAAAAAAAAAAAAAAAGAGAAAGGAACAAATGACATACCAGTTTTCAAATTTTCAATAGATGCCAAACCACAATCAACCCAAGTTCGATTGACTAAATCAGTAATAACTCTTTCGGCCACTTCTAAATAATATTCATCCTTTGTAGCTCGATATAAGAAATAATTACTCTCAATAAATTCAGGTCTAAGAGGATAACCTAATGCAGTAGCTTGTCTTTTATGAACATCAAATACTTCAGGTATACCTGAATACCTATTTTTTTTTTTTTTTTTCAGTATACATAAAAACAATAAATATGCATAGTAAGCAAAACAAAGGAAATCTTGCGAAATATATATATATTGTTTATTCCACTCTTGGATTTGGGGGGTTTTTTATTTTTATTTTTCAAAAATGGAGTCAATCTTCTTACCTTGCCCATAGATTGGCGTAAACCATATGTGATTTAATAGCTCCTTCAATATCACCTGCAAGTACCTGAAGACCAGGCCAAAAAGCAGCCAAAGAATCTATTGTAGTCGTAGCTACTGCACCAGTTTGCATATTAACACCGCGATACTTTTGATGATTTTGTGTTAACCCAAAAAAAAAAATATCAACGCTCAATTTTCTATTTTTTCTTAAAAGAAGAAATTGGAGAGAAAAAAAAAGAGAAATAAATAAATAAATACCCAAAAACCATCAGAAGATTTCATGTAAGTCATGACGGATTTATATGCTTGATTCCATAAGTCTAAAAGAGAATCATCTTGTAATAAAATATGAGATTTTAAAATATATTCATAAAATGAATCAATTCCAGCTCCTATACTTGAAATTCCATAAGACCAATGCTAGATAAAAAGTATAAAAAAAAAAAAAATCAATTATATGAATCTAAACTAAATTTGAATAAAATAAAAATAAAAAATTTAGAAGATTCAAGTGAGCCCACACCAGTTTGTAGATTGATAGTGTTACCGAATAAATTGATTTGTGACCTTCGATCCCAAAGAGCGTAAAAAGCCTTCTTAGCAACATTCTATTTTTTTTTTTTTTTTTTTCAAATCAGTAATCAAATTTAATTTAATGAAACAAAGAGAATTTTTAAAGAAAAAAAGAAACTTACTTCATATTTTGAATCTCCAAGTAATCTACTTAAAGTAGCGAATTCTAATAATAAAGATCCAGCTCCTGCTGTACATGTTTCTGTTCCTTCACCAGGTATGACTCCATGCATCAAATTAATCTAATAATAATTATTTATAATAGATAAAATTAAAAATAGATAAAATTAAAAATAGATAAAATTAAAAATAGATAAAATCAATTTTAGAAATCAAATAATTATCCGAAAAAATAATTATCCGAAAAAAAAAAAATAAGAATCTTAAATTAATTCTTAGTAGGAGAAAGTAATGAATGAAGAAAAGGACTAACTCGAGCATAAGGAATTCCAGTCTTTGATGCCTCGAAAGCGGGTAACATACGATCAGCTAAATCTTTAGCCAAAAATAATAATTCATCATTATAATTTTTTAAAAATTGATTTTGATTTGAATTCAAAATTTTAAAAGGAGGATTTTTAGCGAATAAATGACCAGATAATAAACCACCTAAAACTCTAATTGTTGTTTCAAAAACTTGAACTTTAGAATTTAAATTAAAATTTGGTATTGTTTTTATAATTTGTTTAATTCCTAATTCAAAATTTTCATAATCTTGTAATATTATAAATGTATCTATTGAATCTATTAATGTCATTGAAAAATCTCCTAATACGTCATTCCTATCATGATTGTTTCTTTTTTTATTCATTTTTCCTGTTAGTTTTTTTTTTTCATTTTCTTTTGATAAAGCAAAAATATAAAAAAAAGCTCACGGATTTTCGTGATCGTAACCTATTCCCCTACAAGATAAAGGCTGAAGCTAATGACGAATAAACAAAAAAAAAAAAAAAATTAAAAATTAAAAATTGAAAGAAAAGAGATAATTTTTTTTATTTCTTTTTGTCAATTTTGGAAAATAAACTTAAAAAGAGAAAAAGAGAAAAAAACTCACTTCGTCATCTGGAAAGGCATGTTTCATATAATTTCCAAACCCATGATACCAAGTTTTTTTAACTAAATCCCTGAAAAAAAAAAAAGGCAAAAAAAATTTGAAAAAAAAAAAAATCAAATTTGTTTTAGAAAAGAATATATATATATATATTTGAAATGTATTAACCTTAGTTCCAATTTACGTTGAGAAGTCATTAAACCAAAAGAAGGATTTACAAAAAAATAAAAAAATAAAAATAATAAAAAAATTAAATTATTAATTTTAAATATTTTTTCATTCTTTTGAAATAATAATAATAATTTTAATTTTTTATTATTTATTTTTTTTAATTTTTTCATTGTTTTCTTGAATCTTTCTTTGTTTTTTGTTTGTTTGATTGATTATTTTGAATTTTCCATAAGCTCGAGGTGGTTTTTGGAGGATGATAACAGTAGATGTCAACCCTCGTTGGAACTCTGTCTCATACAGTTTCTGCTGCGAAGACACCACAACCCTCGAAGTTACAGATCGGGATGAAACTCGGGCCGAGTCAGTCCTCGGGTCACCCGGTGTAATTTCTGTGACCAAGCTGGGTTGGCCAACCAAATTAACTATATTCTCCTCAAGGATCCCTTTTTATCATGGAGAATTTAAAATTGAATATTTTAAATGTCAAAGAAGAAAATTTCAATCAAATTTTTTCATCTACATATTTACATAAAATAAAATGAAAAATGTAAAAATTATACAAATTTTTTTAGAAACAATATATGATATTGTATTCAAAATCAAAGAAAGAAACTAACAAGAAAAAAAAAAAGAAAAAAAACTCACATTAAAAATTTATTTTTTTTATACATAAATTTATATTTTTATTTTGGAAAAAAAAAAAAAAAAATTAATCTTTCATAAATTCCATTTTTTTTTATTTTTTTTTTTTACTGAGGCAAAGTCAAACTAGTGTAGTAAAATTAAAAAAAAGAAAAAAACTCAATATAAAATGTAAAAGAAAGTTGAAAAATTTGGCTTTCCTGGTATATTGAGTTTGATTTCATCATCATCTTGTTTGTACTTTTTCCCAGATATTGATTATATTCTATAATTTTTTTTTTTTTTTTTTCAAGATTTAACTTACAAGTAAGATCTTAAAGACCTTAATAGAAATGATTACAATTTATTTCATATTAACTTAACTTGTTTTTTTTCTTATTTTTCTTCTTATTTTTCTTCTTCTTATTTTTTTTTTCTTTCTTTCTTTATCCATCTCATCAACCATACAAACATATGCTAAAACCATTTAAAAAAGTCAAAACATATAACAATAATAATAAGGTATCTCCTTTTCAAATTATCAAAAAAAAAAAAGAAAAAGAAATCTTAATATTTTTATAATATAAATTAACCACTCATTTGATTTAAATATGATTTAGAGAAATAAAAATCGGAGGTAAGGAAAGGTAATAATATTTTTAAACAAGTTATCAGAAATCTAGCCATTCAGTACTATTTTCAAAAATTACAAAAAAAATAAAAAATAAAAAATAAAAAAGAAATTTTAAAAAAGAGGGAGATTAGAAGAGAAGAGTAAAGGGGGGGAGGAGAATTCAAAAGTCAGGAATAAGCTACAAAAGATATAAAATAATAATAATAATAATGAAAAGCAAGACATACAAGTAAACACAATCAGCAGGGTTAACGGGAGCCACACCACCAGCAGCGCCGAGACCACCAATAGAATTAAACCCAGCACCAATACCAGCCAATCCAATCTTAGGTAATTTACGATCAAAACTGGATAAACTATTAGAAGATAAAAGTGAATTTGCCGAACCTAAACTAGTAGTACCTCTGAATTGCCATGCTTTACCCTTCGAAGAACAAAATTCAAATGAGGGACAATGTCCACATGGCATATCAAATAATCCTGATACATTAGGCGCTTCATTTATCGTCCATTGTCTATTTTCTTCTATTTCTTCTTGTGAATTTTCTTCTATTTCCATTTGGTTCGGTAAAGGTCGTAAGGCTCGATAAACAAATGCTTCATTCTTTGGTATTGTTCTTCTTGGTCCTGTTTTCCGCTGTTTCCTCTTGCTCGTTTCTTCTTCTTGTTCTTCTTCTTGTTCTTCTTCTTCATCTTGATCTTCATTATCAAAACGCAGTTGCTTAGCACTAGAATGACTTTTTTTGAGTCTTTTTGTATTCTTTGATGAACTTAAGCTCTTGCGACGTTTCTGAGACGTTGACCGACTTTCTTCTTCTTCATCGGTTTCGTTATCATCCAAATCTGAATCACTCCCGTCTTCTTGTCCTTCACATTTGGCCGTCCCTACTGTGATTCTTTCTACCAAGCCGTCGTATAATAATACATCCAGTAGCATTATAATATGTTCAGTGTTTAGATCAGTACCTTCCTGTATAATCTGAGATTGCTTCAAATAATCTAGTACGTCGTGTACAGTTGTCGGTAGGTATGGCGTATGTGAGCTAGGATATAGAAGTTGCTTAGGCGCATCTGATGAGCTTGAACTAGATTGTGATGGGTAAGACTGGTTTTTGGGATTTCGTAGGAAATTTTAAACAAAATAAAATAAACTTGATTTTAGTTCGAAGCGTTCTGACGTTATGAGAGGATATAATAAAAATGTGATGCAGAAAACTTACGCGATCCTGTAAACATTTTAGAATACTTTGTAACAAGACACCGATAAATTCAGTATCAAGTTCATTATCAGTATACCAAGGTCCACCAGAATGTTCAACACTAGGTTGAAGTTCTGATAAAATATAAATCTTTCGAGTGGGAAATTTAACGCTTTTAACGGATTTAATTAAATTTTTATTTTCTAAAGATTTTATACATTTTGTTAAATTGGTTTGATGAATGTTGGTCCTCATCTTTAATGTTTTTGTCCAAATTCCTAAAATTAAAAAACATAAATACGTAAATTGTTAAAATTTATTGAGATGGATTGACAGTCAGATCTTTTATAATGAAAGTTTACCTGTATTTCCAGCACTGGAAATGTTATCGTAAACCAACTTTTCATCTGGGCTCATACTCGAGTTCCTAAGAGAGCATAAACAAATGAAAAAAAAAATAAAAATGAAAAAAAGAGAGCATTTTCATTAACTCTTTGTATAAGAATAAATTAAATTCTAGGAATAAGAAGACTAACATTTTTTGTTGAGTTTTGTCAACAGCAACATAAAATAATTCGTTATTTTTTGTTTTTAATTGAAGCATTCCCTAAATAAATATGAGAGGAAAACTTTTTAAAAATCATCAATTGATTCACTTGAGTTGAACAATGATAAAAATGAGGGTGAACTTGTGGGAAATAGGATACATAGGAATCAAAAAAATAAGTTAAAAATCTTTGAAGTACTTACTCTGGCAATCAACTTATTTGCCACATTCATCTTTTCGATCACGTCGAGTTTAGGCATTGCATTTTGTAGCTCTTCATGACTCAAAGTCTATCAAGAAAACAAAATAAAAAAATGATATTAGAACGAGACAAGAAAGTTGTGATGAAAATCTTGAATCGATGAATAGATGAAACATACCTTTTGATCAGCTTGGAGACATTTAATAAAGAGTTCTTTTTCATCCTTGGATAATTTGTTTTCTCCCTGGGATGGATTCGCGGTTGTACTTGATTCAGCATGGTTATTCTTGCTGGATGACGGCTCAACTGTTGACTTGAGTTTTGATTTTGGCTCCTTGGTTGTTTTGGTCTCTTTGGTGGATGTGGATGGTTTTGATGTCATTTTTTTATATTTTTATATTTTTTTTAATTAATTAATTTTTTTTTTGGAATCCACTCTTGTGGGAGGGGAACCCCCTCGGATACTCACACGGGGGGTCAATGGGAAAGTCTACACACCGGAGGCCGAGCGGCTCCAATTTTGGAACTCGGCAGCTCAAATCTCATTCGGGTGGCCAAGGCCCATGGCGGCTCGGCGAAGTTAAATGAGGGATATTTTAGCATACATTCATAGGTTACAACTCTTTTTTTGTTATGGCAATAGAACACATTTGTAAAAATTTATGTGGATTGAAGTTATAGGAATCATTCAAGCGTTCAATTTGAAGTCAATAAAAAAATGTTCGAGAGATACAACATATATAAATAGCGAGAAAGAAACTTCAGAATACAAGTTAAAAAACCTGGTTCAAGGGAATTCGAGACTAAAAAAACTGGTTTAAATGATCACGTTACTGCTCATCCTCTCCTTCAGAGGTGTCTGGTATGTAGTCATTAACATGTACGTTAATTACTCTCCAACACGGTGGATTGGCATGTTCATCAAAAAAATACACCAGCTCATAATTCTTGAGATCTTGCAATTCTTGTGGAAGAGTTTCAGGATTAAAGAGGATCGCTTGTCGTCGGCGTGAAGAACTGGGTTTAGGAATCTGAGGAATATATTTTTCCCAATCAGTTGGAAGTGGAGGAGGGCTACTCAAAGGGAAAGTCGCGTTCGAGATCTGCTGGACTCGTCGCATAATCGTCTTCAAGCCAGCTGCATTAGAAAATCTGAGCGCACGTTGACTGGTAAATGGAAAATGTAATTAGAATCGGAATCGAAAAAATTCGGATAGGTGCCATCAAATTAGAAACTGAAAAGCTTTACTCACAGCATCCCAGGAGAAGGAACGGCTTGTCCAGACTTGATAACTATCACACTCCTTCCTTGACCAGGGCCACGAACATGATTGGGATCTTTTGGGGAATTCTGACGTTGAACACCAGCCTCATAAAGGTAATATTCTTCATCCTCGCAGAGGACAACCAAGTCTTCATTAGGATTTGTTGATGGTGACTCCAAAGTTGGTGATTTTGGGATCGGATTCTTTTGCCCCTCACGTCCGGTGAAAACGGCATCTAAACCGGCGCGTAATTTGCCCTTGTGTTTAGATGTCGAGTTGTTTTTCGAAGAATCTAATGGCCTTTATTTTAGGAATGAGGGATTAATTGGAAAGATGAAATGGTCAGCACTAAATGAATAGGGGACGGCTAAGGAAAGTTTGAGATAGGAATTCGGGTCACTCACCTAGTGCTGGAATATGAACCAGGAGGCCCAGTACTAGAAGATGAACAGGGAGGCCTATTGCTAGAAGATGAACCAGGTGGAGCTGGGTAGTTGGTGTTGATAACTAGATCTCTTACGCCGGCAGTGCGATCGGAGTCACCAGAGCAGCCCTGCCGATGCAAGGCGTTACTGTAGAGGTAATATTCCTCTTCATCGGGAAGCAGAAGCTCTTTTTGATTTGTCTTCGTTTGATAACTAGATCTCTTACGCCGGCAGTGCGATCGGAGTCACCAGAGCAGCCATGCCGCTGCAAGGCGTTACTGTAGAGGTAATATTCCTCTTCATCGGGAAGCAGAAGCTCTTTTTGATTTGTCTTCGGAGTCACCTTGACTGGCAAAGGGTCGTTTAGAAGATCTTCAGGCTTCCCACAACAATGAAATGATTCGTCAGAGTCGGAGTCGTCCTGGTCCTTGGTGAGCTGAAACTTTAACTTGCGCATTTTGTGCGTGATAAGGGTCTCACCGATTTTAATTCCCTAGTATTTTTTTTTCTTGGGGTGATAAAGATGAGGCTACTTGTAATTTTCTAGTCTTTTACGAGCGGGTAAAAGATTAGAAAGGTTGGATGGAGCTAAGGGGTGTATGAGGTGATCAAGCTAAGAGTTGTGTGGAGTGATAGAGCTAAGAGGTGTGCGGGTTGAAATTTGCTGCTGACCTTGGTAACTATTTATAATGTTATTTTTCTGTGGCAGAGAGACTCTGGAAGTGTATACTCCGCTCAGTAGTTTGTGCTTGTAGTGTAAAACTCTTGTTACAATATGCTGAGTCCTCAAAAGAAGGAGGTATATTTGAGACGAAGGCTCTGGTCAAACAAACAAGCTAGCATTGTTTGCACCGGGATTTTCCATTCAACAATAACCGTTTATTGATTAGGGAAACTTACATGCATCAGGGTGCCCCATCAAGAGCAACGTAAGACAGACATGCCTCTCTGGAGACTGACTCCTTTGGCCGCTGAGCCTGAGAACATGAGTAGTTTGTGCGCTCCATGTCCAATTAAGTAACTCTAGACGCGTAGACCGAGTGGGATTGAAATTACGGTTAAGAGGAAAAAGTTTGATTAGACTACTTGAATCAATGGCCTTTGTCGATCCCGAATCAGGATCAGGCTCCTTGATCCCGGATAACACAACACTTTTTATTTCGTATTGTATTGACAATAATTGGCAAACTACTAGCAGATTGGGGATGAAGATACTCAGCATCGTAATAGGATTTTTCTCTCAGCTTCTTACTCGTGGATGATCATGTAGAGGTGAAATAGGCAAGGGGAGAAGCGACATTATCCATACTAAAGGCGGTCTCATTACTTACCGGATAGCATAATTCATATCTAAAAGTATGGATTATCAGATTATGTTGTGTTGGGATTCATTTTATTTTTTTGTTTCGTCCAAAACACCTTTCTCTCTGAGCTCTACTGGTGGATGAACCCCTAAGATCTTAGGGGAAATAGGTAAGGAAAGAAGTGAGATTATGAATATCAATGTTGCTCTCATCGATTACCGAATACCATTCTTGATTGATATCTCAATCTCACTATTCTAGATTATATTCCTACGGAGATTCTTTTCGCCATCTTAATCAATGATCACAAAAGGTTGTTTTTTTTAGTTTTTTCCCTCACAGAGGCCTTGGATTTTTAGTTTGTGTTCTATCAGGATTCATGGTTTATTTTTCGTCCAAAAGAACTGCACATGGCTTTCACTTAATTTTAATTGTAGGGATGCCGCAGGCCAGCTTGGACTACGGTTCTACATTGGTACTCTGGTAGAGGCAGGGGAAGACCGGGCCGGATTCGCCTTATGAATGGCTTAGCCAATGCGCACACACGATGGCGGATGACAGGAAGATCACAGAGAGGTACAAAGACGTACCAACCATCCTTCCTCAGTCGCGCGCGCTTTCTCTCCGTGCCATCTGCCGATCAATTTTCATTTTCCGCATCCTCGACCTATCCGAGCGGAGTATGTTACAAGGACCAATTTGAATATCTTGCGGATAGTTTTTGTGCATCGTCATTAATAGGGTAGCATAGAGATGCTACGACTGACCTTGATTGTAGTCAAAGAACCAATCAAAGGTATCTTGAGAATCCCATCTAGAACTGAGATGCAGATTGAAACGCCAAGCAAGAGTACTAAACATTGAAGAGATCCATAATTTTTATAACCATTCTTCGTCACAATCAAAACAGTCTAGAGGCAATTTCAAACACAATTTTGGGGACATTGTGTCAAAATATTGTTGATAATAAAAGAAAACAAAACATTGAAAATAAAAATAGTAAGTGTTTTTAAATTTTAAAATAAAATTAAAAAACAAAACAAAAATATTTAAAATTAAAATACAGATATTAATATGAATTAAATCTGAATTTTTAATTTTTAAATGTAAAAAAATAAACATAAAAAAATAATAATATTTTTTCTATCAGATAAAAATGAAAAGAAAAATATTAAAAAATTTAAATCAAATAGAAATGTTTAATATAAATATTTCAAAAGATTTAAGGTAAATAAATAATTTTAAAATTTAAAGTTATTAAATAAAGTAGAAATGTTTAATATAAATATTTCAAAAGATTTAAGGTAAATAAATAATTTTAAAATTTAAAGTTATTAAATAAAAAAATATATAAAATAATTTTAATGAAGAAGTGAAATAAAGTTTTTATGAAAAATTTATTTCATGATCAAAACATCATTTTATTAATGAAAATTCTTTTAAACTTAAAATTAAATCTAAAATGTTTTCAACGATCAAGCTGAAAACATGTTTTTCTTTTTTGAATTGTTGAAAAACAATTTTTCTTATCAGATTTTTGAATCAATTGAAGATCATCAATCAACCTGAATAAAAAATAATTATTATTATTTAAAATTATTATTATTATTACTTAAAACACTATTATTATTATTAAATCAATTAAATAATATTAATATATTTTTATATCAAATATTATTTTATATTTGAATTCTTATTTAAATTTTAATATAAGTTGCTCACCAACTTATATTTAAAAATATATTTATTTCATGTATTAAAAATACAAATCATTAAAAATAAAATAAATATATATTTAAAAATTATTTTTATATCCATAATATAAAAATATGTTGTATGGATGCTCCATCCTTCCAGAAGCCCATAAATACTACTTATGGAAGCGTGGAGTGTAAACCCTAGGAGCTAGAGGGGTTTGAAAGAGCCAATCCCGGATCTTTTGAACAAGGAATAGGTCAGAAACCCCCGGGGAGGAGTGGAAACCCCGCGCCAGGAGGTCTATAACATAAAAGAACCCCTTTTGGGAACTTCTGATAGCGCTTTGGTAACAGGAGATCATCTGCTATGATTGGCCCTGTCAGCTGGCTACTATGTTAGAGCCAACTAACAAATAGCAGAACAAAAAATAAAATAATATTTTTTATGAC
>JNCO01003358.1:0-16888 GCA_000785685.1 Uromyces viciae-fabae
TCAAAACCGCGTGTGTTTGCGGAAAACTGCGTGCACGCGGTCGGTCCGCGCGCGGTCAAAACCGCGTGAGTTTGCAGGCCGACCGCGTGAATTTAGTAATGCCCTTTATTTAATTTCAGGGGGTTATTTTTTTCACTGAGTAATCCTGCATTTACACTGTGTTAGAACACCTGGTTACATTTCATGCACCTTTTTTTGTGCACCAATTAAATTTCTAAATACACTTGGGGCCAAAAAAAAAAGGCTGAAAATCCCCAAAGTGCATGGAGATAAGTCTCACTGCCAGCATTTTTAAATCAGCTCAGTGCATCCTAGTTAATATAATAGGATGCACTCATACAATTCAAAATTGGTTGGACTTGACTGATTAAATATAAAATCAAGGCCCCTACCTTGAATGTGCATTCAATCAGTTGTGTTCAACCAATATTAAATTGGTTGAGTGCATCCTAGATTAACTAAGATTCACACAACTGATTTAAAAATGCTGATATTGTCTATGTGCTCTGATAGAAATTTGAACTTTGTATTCAGTTAGCAACATATAGTTTGTTGCACACTGAGAAGTGTGCCAATTGAGCTCTATTTTGATGGGTACAGAGGAAAATTTCCTCTTGTTCTCAGTTTGATGCTTTTTTCTCATCTCACACCACAAAAAATTGAGTGCCACCCGTATGCAGGTGGCAAGGGGTATCTCATGTGTACCCCAGTTATATCTCAAGAAGTATATTGGTTAGATCTTCAGTTGATCTAAAAAATTATTAATCAAAACATATTTTAAAAAAAAAAAAAAAAATTGTGAAAATACAAACAAACAAAAACCAAACAGTTTTACTCCAGGAAGCCTTTGAGGCTCCCTGGGCTCTTGCAGCAAAACCTAGCCATTGGTTTTGCTGCAGGGAGGCTAGGGGTCCTCCTAGGCTCCCAGAGCAGAAGGCCCATACGTTCACATAAAAAAAAAAAAAAACAAAGAAAAGACCCTATGTGCTAGGTTCAATTCCAGCAACTTTTCTGAATTTGAAAGTATGTTAGAACTTCTTTTTATGATTCGAAAGCAAAAAAGAGTATTCATTGACCCCCTTCAAATAAAATAAATAAATAGGAAACGCCCTTCAACTCTTCACAAGAATGAGTTACATTTATGAATACTTGAGCACATGGTGTTATTTATTCCCCAATAAATAATTGAGGTAGTCCGGTCACGGGGGAGGAGCGGGGGTATGATATCAATCAAATTCAGGATTTAGATGGAATCAGCCGGAAAAATAAAATAAAATAAAAATAATCAGAATTCAATTAAAAATGGGAGACATCGAGAAGAGACCACCTATCTTCATGAGCTCTTTCTTCCTTAATAACCCACCTCGTCAAATTAAACCATACGATCCAAGACCAACGCTAGAAAGAGCTACTCAATTAGCACTCTATACTGGTGTAAGAGTCAAACTTATTATCAAATACTAAAATTTTAATTAATCATCATTAAATTTCTACATATTTTCTTCCTTAGTTCGCTGGAACTCTGGTTAGCGGTATCAATCATGGTGTCATTGCTCCTTCCGATGGTAATCGTGGTTATATTACAAAAGTCGCAAAATTTGGCGCTTTAGCTGGTCAACAATCCCTCCTTCTCTCTCTATTACTTGATATACTTTTAAAAATAATAACGTAATTGTCATAATTTTTTTTTTTTTTAAAAAAAAACAAAAAAAATTCACAGCCGCCGTTGGTTTTACTTTTGGTGGAGTCAGTCAAATGGTAGCTAGGTAAGAGAAAAATTCATCCTACATGAAACTTGATAAAATTAATAAATTTTGTTTCATATTCTAATAAAAGTATTCGAGAAGAGAGTGATCCATGGAATGCGGCTGCAGGTGGATGTGCTTCTGGTTTCCTGATTGGTATTCGTGCTGGAAATTTATCCACAGTTAGTTAGAATCTGAAATACTATATATATATGTATATTTTTTAAAAAACTAATCAATCTTCTACTTGTTAATTTTCAGGCTATCGGTCAATGCGCTCTATGGGGTACAGCAAGTGGTGGAGTTAATTATGCAGGAGATACTTTATTACCAGCTAATTTAAGAAAATCAAAGCAAGAGCAACAAGCAGAACGTGTTAAACTATTAGGAAATCAAAAAGATCCACTACTCGTCAATCAATCCTCATGACATCACCTGCTCAAAAAAAAAAAAAAAACGAGAAAAATTATCTCTTAACCATTGTGATTAATAGCAAATATACACATATCCTTTTTTTTTTTTTTTTTTTTGCCATCATTTTGAAACAATTTAACATGACTTTATTAATTTTCTTTCGTTGATTATGCAACTCCATAAACAGATTTATTACCTCCTTTTAGATATCGAGATTGCTGTTTGAAGGCAGAAAAGGTGATTGATTGATGAGAATACATTGTGATAGAATTTTAGAAGCAAAAATAAAGATCAACAAGGAAAAAAAAAAAAAAAAAAAAAAAAAAAAAAAAATATTAAAATGAATCATTCCTCTCATTGAATAATAATAATGAATTTCTCATGTTTGGATTTCCACAACTTGTCAAAGTGGAATACTCATTTTGTAATTGCCAAGACTATAAAACCATGATGATGAAGCAAGGGAATTATCTTTATTTCTTTCATCATATGATATTAAAAAAGTAATGAACAGATGTTATTGAGATAAACCAAGTTAACGTAAAGATTCAAAAGATAACATTATAATGAAATGAAAATTAAAAGTATAAAGAGAAAACAATTGTGGTAATACATGACAAAGTAAAAGAAAAAACAACAAAGGGACATAGCAAAAATAAAAAAAAGACAAAGCATTAATCCATGTTGTCAAAGGAGAGAAAGAAAAAAAAATTCAAAGGAGAGAAAGAAAAAAAAATGTAAATGTTCATGTAGAAGAGAAGAAAGACGATTTTTTTAAAAAAAAAAAAAAAAAGATGACAAAAAAATGTTAAAACAATCCCAACAGGTTAAAAAAGAAATAGCTAAAAGGCATGGAGAAGCATCTGATGAAGTTATGATAAAAAATAAATAAAAGAAAACTAAAAGAATCAAGAAAAAAGTGAAATTATCATTAAAATTAAAGGAATGCAGATTTTCCAGTATTCAGCTTGTAGTCAATTCTCATGAACCTAAATAAAATAAAATAAATTAGCAAAGGATTGTGGATTCAGGTTTGATTTTTTTTAATAAAAAAAAATCCTATTTTTACCTTTTTTGTTGAATTCGCAATTTAGCAATAGCACTAGCGGTGATGAAGAGAAAGAATTGAATAGCAGTGAAACCGTATGACTGTATTTAAAAGAAATCATTTTTATGTTAATTTTTTTTTTTATTTACGAATGAAATGAAAAGATTCGAAGACTGACTATAGTAAAAATATTATTTAAGATATCATCAGCCTTCTTATCAAATTTATCAATGCAACCTAATGTTACATTAGGATCAGCATCTGGTTTTAAAAGTTCAGGTTCTTCACAAAAACCAACTCTTAAATTATCAAAGAATAAACCATCAGGAGTAGGATTAAACCATCCACAACATTTTAAATCATTTTGAATGAAAATTTTTTGATTAGTTGGTAATGATTGCCAAATTGTTGTAAATAAAGTTCTTTCTCTTAATGTTGAAAACCAAATTACTGAAGCTAAAGTTAAAGTAATTAAAAATGTAATTAATAAACTAGTTAAATATATATTAATTCCTAATGTTTTAGCATTTTCACGAGTAGGTCGAGTAGCGAATACCCAAATTGAGCTAACAACTGTTATGAAGGTAGATATTGATCCAATGAAACCACCTGATGAAAAAAAAAAAAAAAGAAAAAAAGAAAAAATTAATTAATGAATGAATGAATGAATGAATGAAAAAAGATGATGAATAGTACAAACCAATAACGATAAAATAAGTTACAGCGAGACGAGTATAAATGTCAGGATTTGAAGCGAGGGGAGAATCGAGTAAAGTTTTCCAACTTAATACATTGAGTAAAGTGAATACACCAGTTGATAATAGTACTAAATTTAGGAATGCGAAGATGTAGGTATATCTAGATAAAGTAGGAAGTTTAATCATTTTTAATTAAAAAAGTAGAAGAACAAAAAAAAAAATAGAAAAATATAAGCGAAATTATAATCTCAAGCATAACAACGAATTGATTGCTTTTCCTTAGTGACCGAACGAGGCAGAAAAAAAATAGACTCAGTTGAATCTAATACTCAGATAACAAAAAAGAAAAAAGAAAAATTAATTATTTGTATCAAAAAGAAAAAAAAAAAAAATCACATTTGAAGAAGAACAAAAAGAAATATCTAAAATGGACATGTGTGTAGATAAGAATGTAATATGAACAAATAACAAACCAAAAAAAAGAAGAAAAAAAAAAAAAAAAAAAAAAAAAAAAAAAACAAAGAAGAAGAGATTAAAAAAAAATGCTATGTTTGAGAATAAATGAGGAAGAATGAAGATGAATTGTACTTGATAACAGAATGAGAATAAAAAAAAAAAAAAAGGTAAAAGTGCTTGATTTATTTTACAAGTATAAAATATGAAGATAAATAAATGATGTGGTTTTTTCTTTTTTTGGAAGAAAGCAAAAAAAAAATTACAAGGTACGAAGAAACAAGAGAACTTCAAAAAAGAGTTGGTGATTGTAAAAACAGATATATATATATATACAAATGAGGATTTAAAAGAACAAAATATTTAAGAAAAAGAACCAAAAAAAAAATAAAAAAAAAAACGAAACCAGAAGAAAACAAAAAAATAGATTGCGCATCCTATATTATATTATAAAAGAGAAGGGAAAAAAATGTGTATTTTTTAATGTCAATGACGATCATCAGAATGAAAGTGATGATTATGAAAATTAGGAGGAGGAGGAGGAGGAGGAGGAGATGAAGCTTGATGAGAGTTACAAGTATTGAAATCGTCATCATTTTCAGAAGAAGATGGAATCATAAAGTTATTATTATTAAATTGTGTATTGGAATTAGGAGAGTGATGATGATCTAAATCTGAAATGGTGGGTCTAACATGTATGTTTGATGATGCGTTATTAGAAAAATTTAATCCATCATCCAAGCCAGTATTAGTTGAATAATTCATATTGAATAAATCCGTTGGATCATGTTGTTGACGATGATAATCACTTGTTGGGTCTCTGGGAGATGGTGATGGTGAACAAGTAGCAAGGCCACGATATCTTGAACTAGAAGAATCAAGTCTATCATCCATTAAATTGATTGAATGATGATGTTGACGATGATGACCATGATTAGAATCTGATTGATAATCCATCAAATCTTGTTGTCTTCCATTCCAATTTGTATCTAATCCTGATAGAATAGCTTGTTGATCTGATGGATGACTAGTTGTAGTAATAGAAGGTATTCCACCTAAAGGATAATCTGATTGTTCAACTGTTGTCATCTCCACGCTATCTGTCGTAGTTTGTTGTTCATTATTTGTTTGCTTATGATTGTATGCTTTAGCTAAAATCTTTCGATTGATTGATGTAGATCTACTTATTGTGGTAACTGCTGCTGTAGGAACTGTTGCTGCTTGTCCAGATAAAGAAATGGGTGAAGTAGAATTCTGATTTGAACAAGGAAATTCAAATGAATTCTTAAAAGATGAATAAGTAATTTTTTTTTTTGAACAAGCAGAAGAAGAGACTCTTTCAGATTCTAATCTATCTAATTTATCCTTTTGAATGACATGTTCAATTAATTTAATTTGTTTTAAATCTTCATCGAAGCCAGTCTGAATTGGATTTTGATGTTTATAAGATTCTCCAATTATAATTTCTCGAATGATATCTGAATCTCTTGGCCAATATTGAATTTGAAGATATTTGTAAACTGCTCTAGGTAATAAAGAAAGAACTTGGACCAGTACAAAAGAAGCCCAAAATTCTATTGTTGAAAAAGTATAAAGGACGATATCTTTAAAATAAAAGTCGGCTAATCCAGAGTATACCGCCGTCCAAACCAATACTAAAGTCGAAGATAGACTAAGAACCATAATAATAAACCAAGGGAAATATCGAGTATTGATAACAATCATATTATTAGCAGCAAAGACTGCACCACAAGCTATGGTGGTACCCAGTTCCCAAATGCTAACATCTCGACCTGTGATCGAAACTGTAGTGGAATGAAAATAAACGAAATATGGAATCCAAAATGATACGATAGATTGATAAGTTCCATCAAGCATGTACATCCAAAACTTTAATCTAGTATATTGTAAACCTTCAATTCCTCGTTTATAAAGTGCAGGAAAAGCCAATGAAGCATTTGCTGATAAATCTTGTTCGAATGCGCCCATCAATCCAACGGGTAAAGAAGTAAAAACCAAGTTAAATAACATAATAAATGTATATTCAAATATATATGATCCATTAAAACTACAGTAAAATTGATACCAAAATAAAACTAATGTCCAAATGATATTCTTGAAGAAAAAATTGGCATGCATATCTGCTATCCTTATATAACACCATCTTCCATGTACTAATAATAATTTGGTTAAAAATCGAAATTGTCCTAATGCGTAATCTGCTGACATTGATGCTTGAGCTCCTTCTAACCCAGCGATTCCCACTCCAATATGAGCTTCTTGGATCATTGCAACATCGTTGGCACCTAAGAAAATAAAAATAAAAATAAAAGTAAGGTAGTGCGAATGACACAGAGATAGTATATATTGATAAATTAATTAGCTTACCATCACCAATAGCCAAAGTCATGGCATTTTTACCTTCTTTGACTAATTTAACAGTCAAAGCTTTTTGAGCCGGTGACACTCGACAACAAACTACAGTTTCACATTGAACAGTCAAAGCTAAAAAATTAGCTTTTAAAGAACCATCTAGAGCGTATCTTAATGTATCACCATCAATTACGACAGCATAACCATCCTTTGGTCTGACGGACCGGAAAACAGATTGACTTCGCTTATTTCCAGATGTATCATTTGAATTTAAATTTTCATTCCCATTTTGATTTAAAGATTCAACGTCCCTTTCTTCATCTTGAGCGTATAAATTTGAACTTGAATTTCTATTGGAATTGGAACAAGTTAATAATTTTTCTAGACCTTGCTCTATTTGTGATCGAGCTCCTGCTTCTGTATCTGAGCTGAGAATCATAATTTCCATTGAGTTTTTTAATAAATTACAACTATAACCTATTTCAATAGCTGTTTGAAGTTTATCTCCAGTTAAAATCCAAAGTTTAATTCCAGCTTCATGTAATTTTTCAATAGCTTCTGGTACTCCTACTTGTAATTTATCTTCTAATGCTGTAGCACCTAAAATTTCTAATCCACGTTCAAATTGGTCCGCTACTTTTTCCATTAAATCTTCTCTATCTTTGCCTAAGCTATCAGATGCTTGTTTATAATCTTTTAGAAATTCTGATAATTCATCTTCACTGACTTCACGACTGGCAATTAATAAAGTTCTTAATCCATCCGATGCAAAAGTTTCCAGGTCTGCTGAAACTTTATCTTTGAATCCTTCATCATGGTCCAATTTGAGTCGAGACATGATGATACTATCGGCACCCTTGCATAACAATCTGATTTTATTATCCGGGCATCGTACGATAGTACTCATTCGCTTACGAGAACTATTAAAAGGAATCATTTGTAACATTTGATAACGTTCCATTTGACCCATGACTTGAATCTCAACCCGATCTCCACTTCTTCGAAGGAATACAAATCCTACATCCCTAGCAGCAGACACGAGTGCAGCCTCATCAGGTGATTCAGCTTTATATTCGATTTGATTGGGTTCATTATCGGATCGACTAGCAATGACATCATGACAAATAGCCAATGTTTTCCAAAAATCAATCATCCTTTGACGATGAATCCAGTTCAAAGGATTCGTATCCGTTAAATCTTCAATCAATTTGGGTGAAATTAAAGTCAACTGAGATGGATTGAGGTACGAATGCTTGAATGAGTTTTGCATCAAGCCAATCATACGATTCTTAGAATCTAACAGAGCAGCTGAGTTGGTAACTGGATCATCAATGGCAGATGATTCGGTGTGTCTTCTCTTTGCAGCACCCAACATAGCTTCAGTAACACCTTCACCATACGAGATTCCAGAAATTGAACATCTTTGAAATTCCATCACGTTTTGAGTTAAGGTACCAGTTTTATCACTAAAGATATATTCTACCTGTCCCAAGTCGTCAGATAAATTCCAAGATTTCGGTTCAGCTGGACAGTTTAACGGTTCATAATACATCTCGATATCTCTAAAAATTGTCAAGGCTTGGATAGATCGAACAAATTCTAAGGTAATGACTAATGAGATGGGCACGATTGATTGAAATAAAATTAATGCAGCTCTACATGAAGAATAAAAAAAATGAAAAATTAGTTGATTGTGAAAATATTTCATGGTAGGAAAGCAAAAATGAACCAACCCAAAAGTGACCAATGCATCCAATAAAGCAGAAGAAGAAACACTAGCACCAACTTCAAAAAAAGTTGCACTAGTTTTCACGCTACCTTGTAGTATACCATCACCAATTGCATTGATTGCACACAGTAGTAATAAAATTATAAAGTTGACTATAACTGCATAATTAGTTTCGTTTGAAATTTTTGGCTTTTTTGATGGTGTATCACCTAGAAAAATTTTGGTTAACAAGAATCAATGTATAAGTAAAGAAGATGAAAAAAAAAAAAAAAAGCTTCTAAAAGATTACCTTGGTTTAGCATAATCTTGGTATCTTTTCCTGTAAAGATGACTAGACCGATAACCCATTGAGTATTCCTAAGAGTACAACCTCTTAAAAGGATTTCATTAATACCAATAACTTCTTTTTTTTCTGAACCTTTTTTTAATTTACGACCTTCGGTGAAAGGATGTTCACGACCTTGAGGTTCATCTTGAGTCCAATATTTTAAGATAGCATTAAAGGCGTATAAGTTAGCATTGGGAGGTTCAGAATCAATAACAAAGTGTGAATGTTCTAAATCTTCTTCATTTCCAATTCCTCTTGTTGTTTTACATGCTCTCCTTGGTTTTAAATTTGTTTCTCCATCTAAATTTTTTGTTTCTACAAAACATTGACCATCTAAATCTGATGTACTCAGTACTACTATATCCGCTGGTATAGCTTCATCTTCTCTTAATAATAATACATCACCCACTTCAATCTTTTTCCATAAAGTTCTCTCCCATTTTGCAGTACCAGCAGTTGGAGTTGAATAATCAATTAATTCTGAAGCTGAACGACCTCTTCTGAATGAAGAACCCTGAGATGGAGCAAAACTAGGTCTACCCAGTTCATTTGGAGAGCCTTCTTCTTCAATTTCACTTAGCATATCATCTTGGTCACGTTGAGAATCAGATGAAAGTTTGTGTTGATTTTGATGTTGTTGATTACTATTATTGTATAAAAAATCGGTATTAAATGTACCCTTTTCACGTTCACGTAATTTCCTAACTCCTTTTGAAATTTTTCTAACTTGACCTACTGAATCAACGATATGTTGATCTTTTTCCCAGGGCCATTCGAAATTTTCCCACCAAGTTCCACCACCAGCTGTTGGTACGTTGACATTCCTCCAATCGCCCAATCTGGTACATGCAGCATTATTGACGCTATTATCTAGCATATACCTTCGATAATCTTCAAATGCGTCCTTTAAGGCCGTGACTGATAGGATGAATACGAGAGGTAGCATGGCTACTTGAGGTGTTGCAGCTCCAAAGATGGGAAATACTTGAAAAATGATCAAGATCAAGAAATATACGTTGGCAACGTTTCGGAATTGTTCGTATATATTCTTATGTGAAAAAAAAAAAAAAAAAAAAAAAAAAAAAAAATTTAAATGCCATTAAATTTGATTATCATATATGTATATATATACCTTTGGTAAGAAAGTGATGATGGTGTATTTAGTAGTTCGAACTTTATTTCGAACATATCTTGCGATGGGATCACCATATCTATCGACTTGTGCGGTAGGTAATACAAGATTGACGTAAATCAAACGACGAATGAGTTTATCAGGATGAGGTGATTTAGGTTTCAAGTCAGCAGCTGGAGAATCCTCAAGTTCCTTTAAATTTCTAGTATGTTCATCTGCTTCTTGGTCGTCATCAGATTCAGGAGCAATAGGCATTGGAGGGATTAATTTAGGATGAGATGAAGAAGAAGAAGAAGGTTCATGATTCAAGTTAGATGAATTTGAATGTGAATGATTTAGTGTTGAAGATCTAGAAGGGTTATGCTGTGATGATCTATGATGATGATGATGATGATAATGTAATGTATGAGTTGAAATAGAAGTTGAATTGATTGGTTTTGGAGAAATTCTTCTAGAAAATTTTGAACCAGTTTTAATTCTAATTTTTTTAGCGAGTCTTCTACGATCATCTTCTGATATTGCTTCATGAATTGTTTCGGTAGCAGAGCGAGTGAGTCTAAGTAATTGATCAGGGTTAAGATGATCTGAATTATTGTCAATTGGGAAATCTGAACCAATGTATTCGTTATCAGCGTCGAGGTAAAGTGGAGCAGGTTGAGAAGGAGGATAAAAGTTAGTAGAAGAACGATATGATGAAGTATGAATGAAGTTTGACATTTCCTTTTTTTTTTTTTTTTTGAGTGAGAAATTGAAAAATGAAAAATTTATTATTTTAAACTAAACTGAGAAAAAAAAAAAAAAAAAAAAATATTTTTTAACAGTCAAAAAAAAAAAAATAAATAAATAATAATAATAATACATAATATTGAGTTGCAGAAGGAATCCACTGAGAATATGGTATCTTTTTTATCACCAATGATCACTTCAAGGCGTTGGATGATCTCAGTAATCAGATTTATTTTAAATAAAAATTTTAATCATTTTTTACGTTATTGTTATAGCTAAGCCCTTTTTTTTTTTTTTTTTTTTTTTTGTTTTTATTTTGTTTTATCTCACTCATAATTCAGACTACACTTTTCTTATTCAAATTTAGTGATAAACTGAACTTATACGAACAAAATAAAAAATAAAAAAATAAACAAAATGTGGAATAACATGAAACCAAATCAAAAGGGTAAACTCAAAACCAGAGACTCAAATGAAATACATCAAAACTCATCATCTCATCAAAAACTAGTAGAAGAAGTAGAAGAAGAAGAAATAGCAGAAGAAGCAACTACACTTTTATTTAAAAAAAATTATCAACTTGGAAAAATTAAAAAAACAAAAATTCAAAATAAATCAGAAAAACTTTCCTTCTTAGAATCAATCAGAAGACTTGGAACTCGAACTTATGCAGGAAAACCACGTTCAATACCATTTAACCCAACTGGTATGTCATTTATTCATCAAAAAAAAAAAAAGAAAAAGATCAAAAAGGAAGAAGAGAGTTGACATGTTTCTTCATTTTAAATACAAACTTAGATCAATTTCAATCTCGCTTCCCACCAAACATTGTCAGAAATCAAAAGTACAATCTAATCAGTTTTTTCCCATTGGTTCTTTATGAGCAATTCAAATTCTTCTTCAATCTTTACTTTTTACTAGTCGCACTTTCTCAATTCTTACCAGCTTTAAGGATTGGACTTTTAATGACCTATGTTGCTCCATTGGCCTTCGTCTTAACCATCACAATAGCCAAGGAAGCATACGATGACTATTTAAGAAGACAGAGAGATTCAATAGCAAACTCGACGAGGTATCAAATTTTAGATTGGTCAACTAAACCTTCATCAATCAATTCATCAAACTCACATCATTATCATACTTCAAACTTTCATTCCAATCAACACAACTCATCAACATCAACAACAATATCACCATTTTCATCATTTGCACCCAATTCAACTATCTTACCCATTAAAACAATCCCTTCAGCTCAAATTCGTGTAGGAGATATCATCTTACTAGATAAAAATATGCGCGTTCCTGCTGATTTACTCCTCCTTCGTACTTCCGATCTTGATTCCGGTTCTTGTTTTATTCGTACTGATCAATTAGATGGTGAAACAGATTGGAAATTACGTATTGCAATTCAATTCACTCAAAACTTAAAAAATGGTGATCTCGGTTTACTCGATTTAGATGGTATACCAAATTCATCACATGAAGAAAGTATAGAAAATGAAGAGTATGAATCAACAGATAATATCAAGAAAAAAAAGAAATTCTCAAAATCAACAACTAGAGTTGAAGTTCATGCTGATCAACCTATACTTGATATTCACGTTTTTAATGGAACTTTTACAATTCATCATTTAGAAGATTCAGAACAAACTTCAATAAAAATTAACAAGAGACCAACAGAAACTCAAAATCAACCCAGAGATGCTCAATCTGAAAATAGTCATCTGGGAGATGACCTCGATCCAGTGAGAGATTCCATTGATGACATTGAAATTAGTCCACTTCATGATCCCTCGTCGAATTTTCATCACCAACCAAGTTCACCAACTGATCGAATTACTAAAATTCCAATCACATCTGAGAACGTACTTTGGTCTAATACTGTCTTAGCAGCTGGTCAAGCAATTGGATTAGTCATTTATACAGGTGTAGAAACCAGAGCGGTTATGAATACTTCATACCCTAAAACTAAAACCAGCCTATTGGATTTAGAAATTAATCAATTGGCTAAGATTCTTTGTATCATTACTTTCTCTCTCTCTCTCGTTTTGGTCGCTTTCAATGGATTCAGGGGTCCTTGGTGGATTTATTTAGTCCGATTTTTAATTTTATTTAGCTCAATCATTCCAATCTCGTAAGTTTTTCAGAATTTTTTTTTTTTTTTTTTTTTTTTTTGGAATTCACTATCTTGAATTTAATACGTCACCTCCACTTTTTTGACATAATTGTTAAATATCAAAAGTCTACGAGTAAATTTAGACATGGGTAAGACAGTTTACGCCCATCAAATTGAAAATGACAATGAGATCCCTGGTACGATTGTGAGGACGAGTACACTCCCAGAAGAGTTAGGTCGGATAGAATATCTACTTTCAGATAAAACTGGTACACTCACTCAAAATGGTACTTGTTACAATCTTTTGGTTCTTGGTGATAGGTATTATCCTGATGATAACTCTACTGGGTCTCGATTGAATTTTTTTTTTTTTTTTTTTTTTTTTTTTTTTTTTTAAAAATGGAGTTAAAAAAGCTTCATTTAGGTACCATGGCTTATGGCCATGATTCAATCGATGAAGTCGCCATTCAATTAGCAACTGCCTTCGGTGAAAATCTATCAGATCCGATTTACAATTCTTCTAATTATGTTTTACCTACTGGCGCAGTACTAGCTACCCGCGGAAGACGGGGAATGTCGTCCAAGGTTAAGGATGCAATTTTCGGTCTGGGTTTGTGTCATAATGTAATGCATCCTATCTGCAACAAATCAATCTTATTCCTTTTATTAACTAATGATTATATTCATAAAACCAAAAGAAAAAAAAAAAAAAAAAAAAAAAAAAAAAAAAATCTTTCCATCTTTCCTTCAAGGTCACACCTGTTGTAAATGATGACGGTTCAATAACTTATCAAGCTTCTTCACCAGATGAGGTTGCGATCGTTCGGTACATCGAATCAGTTGGATTGGCGTTAGCTTCCAGAGACAGAAATAGAATAGTACTACGATCGAATTCAGGCTTGACCTTTGAATTTCAAGTTTTAGAAATATTTCCATTCACATCTGAATCTAAACGAATGGGAATAATCATAAAAGATACACGAACGAATGAAATTGCATTTTATCAAAAAGGAGCTGATGTAGTAATGGCAAAAATTGTTCAATCTAATGATTGGCTTGAAGAAGAATGTGATAACATGTCGCGAGAAGGATTAAGAACATTAGTCATGGCCAGAAAAAAACTTTCGGTTGAAAATTATAATCGATTTTCTCAAAGATATTTATCAGCACGAGTCAATCTGAGAGCGGAAGATCGGCAGGAAGCAACTCAAAGAATTATTAGAGAAGAATTAGAGAACAATTTAGAACTTTTAGGTGTGACTGGGGTCGAAGATAAATTACAAGATGATGTAAAAGGCACTCTAGAATCTTTAAGGAACGCAGGATTAAAGATTTGGATGTTAACAGGAGATAAGATTGAAACAGCAACATGTGTTGGAATTTCAAGTAAATTAATTTCAAGAGGACAGTATATTCATCAAGTATCAAAATTAAAAACAGCAGAATTAATAAAAAAAGAATTAGAATTTTTACAACAAAAGCAAGATTGTTGTTTAATTTTAGATGGAGAAAGTTTAGAAACAAGTTTAAAATATTTTCAAGATCAATTTATTGAAATTTCTACTAAATTACCCGTTGTCATTGCATGTAGATGTTCACCTACACAAAAATCTGAAATTGCAAAATTAATTAGATCTCATACAAAAAGAAGAGTTTGTTGTATAGGTGATGGTGGTAATGATGTTAGCATGATTCAATCTGCTGACGTAGGTATTGGTATAGTTGGTAAAGAAGGAAAACAAGCTTCCCTTGCTGCTGATTTCTCAATTAATCAATTTAGCTTTCTCACTAAATTATTGGTTTGGCACGGTAGAAATTCTTATAAAAGATCTGCTAAATTAGCTCAATTCGTTATACATCGGTATGCATCACTCCCTTTTTGTTAAAATATTTGAACTTGGTTTTCGTCTTTAAAAATTTTTTGAATTGATACTTATTCATTTTTTGTTTTGTTTTTCATGCGATGATGATTTAAATTAAAATAAATAGTGGACTGATTATCTCAGTAATACAAGCAGTTTTCTCATCGGTGCTTTATTTTACTCCTGTGGCCATTTACCAAGGATGGTTAATGATGGTAAGAGATGAATTCAATCTCATCGTCTAAATGGTTGTTGTTTATCAAAGATAAGCTCTTGATTGTTTTTTTTTTTTTTTTTTTAAACCCTGATTGTTCTTTGAAAGGGTTATGCAACGCTTTATACTATGGCTCCGGTCTTTTCTTTGGTACTGGATCGTGATGTCAATGAAGATGTGGCTTTACTTTATCCTGAATTATATAAAGAATTAACTAAGGTAAATGTTTTTATCAGCTTAATTATTTTTTGGTCTTTTTTTTCTAACTTATTATATTTCTTTTTTCGTTGCTTTCTGGATACTTAAGGGACGATCATTATCATATAAAAGTTTTTTTTCATATTTGATGTTTGCTGTATTTCAAGGAGGAACCATAATGATTTCAAGTTTAATCTTATTTGAAAATGAATTTTTAAATATCGTTTCTATTTCTTTTACTTCGTTAATTTTAACTGAATTGTTAATGGTTGCTCTTGAAGTTACTACTTGGTTTGAGTTCATTTCTTGATTATCTATTTTGTTTTCTTTTTGCTGATTTTTTTTTTTTTGATTTTTTTGATAATCTAGGCATAGATATATGATCATCGCTGAACTCGCTACCTTGATGTTATATCTTGCAAGCATGGCTTTCTTACCTGAATACTTTGGTGAGGAATTCAATTTTTTTCTTTTCCCAAGCATCGAGAGTTTCAAAAACTAATTTATTTTTATGAAAAACCAAAAGACCTTTCGTTCATCTTGACTGTTTCATTCTTATGGAAAGTCTCTTTAATTACCGCCGTTAGTTCAGTGCCTTTGTATGTTGCTAAAGCCCTTCGTGGTTACTTTGCCCCAGCCTCTTATGCCAAGTACGTTTGATTTTATTTTATTTTCTTCTTGTTGTAGTTGCCTAAATCAATTTCATCTGATGTTTTTACGCATTTTTTTTTCAAAAAAATAAAAATAAAAAACAAAAACAATACTATCTTGAAAACCGAAGATTAAGAGACTATTAAAGTTTTAAGTTCCTCTTTTTTGTTTATCTTGCTATAAAAAGACTCGATCCTGGTATGCACGCAGATTTATCTCATAAGAATTGACTATACTATCATTCACAAAAAAGATGCCAGCGATCCATTCAAATTTTATTTCCGTTTTTATTTTTTTTGTTCCAATCCAGTTCATTTTTTAACATTTTTGTTTCGAGCTGAAATTTACATTCCTTTTTTTTTTTTTTTTTAATTTTGAATTCAAGTTTTTTCTTTTGTATCTAAATGTGTCTAAAAACTAATTCCTGCTTTAAAATATTTTGTTGTATTTTAGCATTATAATACATATTCTTGACTTGAAGCGATCTGCAGATTACTTCAATTTTTTTTTTTTTGCTTTTCTATTTTTTTAGTTAGTCAGTGCAATCAGGGTTGCATTTCTGGGCACTTTCCAAGAGCCTTGGTTGAATTTGATATTGTTTTTTTTTTTTTAAATACCTTGGACTGAGTGGATTTTTTTTTCAAATCAAAAATTATCACATTAGATGTGAAAAACCTCAAAATTCAGAAGTAGTTTGACATTCATCTCCTCCCTCCTCTATAATCCAAAAGTGTGCTTGGCTAGGTATTACCAGTGCTGAAGAGGATATTTTGGACATCTTGGTTAAAAGCGTTATTCTCTGCCAAAAAATGTTGGATTCACCAAATCTTACCAAGGGTGGGTCAGCTGTGCTGCAGTTAGCATTAGCGCAGTGCAATTTCAGAGTTTTTTTAGCTAACGCTGCAGTTAGCAATTAGCTTTTTTTTTTTTTTTTTTTTTACTTTTTTAGCTTTTTTATTTCTTTTTCTAGCACAGCCTAGCAGTATTTTTTTTGTTCTGAAACCAAGCTAACACTAACAGGATTTCCCAAACTTCACTATTTTTCAAACTGACAGCTAACAATATTTGGGGAATTTTTTTTGTTAGTGCAGCCTAGATGTTAGCTTTTTTTTTTTCTAAAATCAAGCTAACGCTAACAGCATTTCCCAAATTTGGTCTGTTAGTGTTGTTAGCCAAAAAAAAAAAAAAAAAAAAAAAAAAC
>JNCO01003359.1:0-16458 GCA_000785685.1 Uromyces viciae-fabae
AAAGTGTAAATTGAGAAAAATAACAATGAGTGATCCTTCCAGCAAAGAAAGAAGATGTCTTTTATAGTCATTGCTGCATGTGAGCCAGGTAGTATCATCTTAGGCTTACGTAGAATAACGGCTCGGCAGCCTCAAGGAATTTTTAGTCTGTTGTTTCATCCTGAACTGATCTGGTCAAGTTCAGGGTTTTGATCTGGTAAGTCATCAGCCATCGTGGTCAAGTTCAGGGTTTTGGTCTGGTAAGTTGTCAGCCATTGTGGTCAAGTTTAGGGTTTTGGTCTGGTAAGTCATCAGCCATCATTGTAGCTTTTTCTCCATTGTCATCGTTAACTATGAAGTCTTTCTCTTTTTCTCAAACAAGACCCTCCTGAATTGATTCAGGGTAGAATGAGCTCATGCTTACCAATATGATTATCTGAAGCTTTACCAGAAACTTGACACCATTGAGTTTGTAGCGATTTGAATTAGGTGATTCCAGGTATCTGATCCAGTTCTTGAGTGAAAAAAATTAGTTCAGCAGAGGATAAATTGTGATATATAATACGGTCAGACTTGAGGCAAGGAGTTTAAAATGAAGAATATTTCAATGATAAGCATATAGTTAATATCTGTATTGATATTTGGATGCAAGAAAAAAATGACTTATTTTAATGGGATTTGTATCATATGAAAGGTAAGAATCAAAGGATGAGAGGCACTGACGTGGAATGAGGTCAATTTTTATTTTTATTTTTTTTACAAACAATTGATTTTTTAGTTGTTAACTTTGATATGTCCACAGTGAAATAATTAATTGTTTTCAAAAAAAAATGGTGGATTTGAAATGGCGAATTTGGTTGAAATCCGCCATTAATTTTGTGGATTTCAAACTAACTTTGATACCCCCTATAGAAGTTATTTATACCCAAAATATGAAGGAGTGGTGTTTTAAATTTATGAGTTTTATAAGTACAGTCCATTAAAAAAGTGGTGGGAAAAGCTCTGGCTAATTTAATTGATTCAGGATGAGAAATGAATAAAGATGAAATTAGAACATCTTTTTTAAGAATTGAATGATGGAAATTTACATTTCTAAGTTCAAAAACTAATGCTTCAATGTGATTTTTCCCTTCTAAATATTCTTGTCTGAACTTGGTACACCAATTATAAATTGTTTGGATTGGGTTCATTAACTTCTATTTCTTGTTTGTGAACCTCTAATTTTTCATCCAAAATTGGATGAGGCAATTCAGGCTCAACAGAGGCACACTTTGGCTCATCTGAGGCAGGTTGGGGGGCAGTGATAGGAGATTTTGATGACATGTTGGTTCTGAGATATATTTCACCAAGGTCCAAATAATATTTCAAACAAAAAGAAAGACAGAAGTGAAAAGGAGATGTGATATGAAGGATGGGAGGAGTTTGGGGTATTATCATAGAAAGAAAAATGAGAAAGAAAAAAGAGAAAAACAAAAAAAAGGGCGCAAAAAAAAACTTTACAACTAATTGGTTTTGGGTGGTAGACCTGGTTTATGGGTGCTAAAAATATTCCTACCACAAAAATCAGGAAAAACAAAAAATAAAAATAAAAAGGTCAGTTTTTTTTTCTTGGTGGATTTTCCAGGGTCTTGGGATCATGCTGTAAGGGTGGTGGAATTAGGTTAGAAATATTAAGGGCTGTGGAGGGGCTTACCTGGAGAGAATTAATTAATAATTAAAAAATTAAAAAAAAAGAAAAGGATTTTTTTTAATAAGTTATAGTCTTTTTGGAACCTATTAATTTCCCCATAAATCAGGTGGCATCAGACTATGGGGTTGGAGGGTTTTACCTGGGGATGATTGATTATATGAATCCAAAATAAAAAAAGTCAGAAAAAATAGATAATTCTGTTTTTTTTGTTTTTTGTCTTTTATAAGTGTACAGAATAATTTAGATAAGTTTTTCTTACCTTGGAGATTTTTTTTGAAGAAGTTATGAATTTTTTAAGTTTAAAATGTTGAGTTTCTTTTTTTCTTCTTTTTTGGCGGTTTTGCTCATTTGTAAAATCCACTGAGTTGATGGGAGGAGAAAACAGACTCCACCCATCAACTCTATTTCCTTGGAATCGCAAAAATCACGGGTTTTTCCGGGGCAGTGTTTTCCAGGATTAAGACAGAAAGTCCACTCCACCCTGCAACATTGCGCACACATCAAAAGGCTGTGCACAACAGGTTTTGGGTGGTTCAAAAGAAAACCCCCTTTATTTAATATTATTGTTTTTTATTTAAAAAATAGAGATTTTATATATTTTGATATTTTTTTATATTTTTTTTTTTGAAAATATGTGAGATTGAGAAAGAAAAAAGAGAAGAGGAAGAGAGAAGAGAGACGTAAAGGAGAAGCAAGTTGTGAGGGATAAGTTAAAAGGTGCAAATTGGAGAAAATATTTGAAGTTTTTGATTGATGGAGTGAATGAAAGATTGATTTGGAGACAATGCACGTTTTTGAGAACAAGTGCAAGTTGGTTTTGAGAAATGCAAGATAGAGATTATTTTTTTTAAAGAGGTTTTTTTTTTTTTTTGAGGAAGAAATGAAAGAGAAAAATTAAAGAAAGAAGAGAGAAAGAAGAGAAGGATTAAGGCTTAGTTTTAGAGGGGTACAGAGAATGAAATTCCTTGAGGAGTTTGGATGAAGGTTCCCAGATTGTGAAATATGCATCATCCTGGTAGCCAGACATTCAATAAAGTATTGGAGCTTGTTGCGTCTTTGGTGGTGTGAGACTCCAAAAGAGGCTACACAGTTTAAGCCCTTATTGCAGAATTTATAAAGGGGTGATGGAGTAAGTACTCTGCCTTTCTTCATGACAAGAAATTACTGATAGACTGGTTTTCTGAGAATGAGCAGGGAGCAAGGCTAAACCTGGTTGATGGTAAGAAATTGGAAGTTTAAGAGGGTGTTTCCAGCACTCATATTTGTTTGAAAAGGAAAAGAATAGAGGACAGCAGGTTAGCTGTGGGGGCAAGGATGTGATTCAAGTCCTTTTTGGCTCCTTATGAAAGGTAAAGAATGTGAGAAATGGAAACACACACTGAAGTTTTAATGAATGTAAGTATTTATTTCTTTAATATATTCAAGTATTTTTATAGGGGGGAATGTCCAGGGTGACTTTTGATTATATTTCTCTGATGGTAAGATTATATTAGATTAGATGGGGGGAAAACACTGAGGAGAGAGCTCCTTATATAGATAAATGGGAGTGAAAACAGGGTACAACAAAACAGGTTGTCAGAAGTTCATACAGTGCACAGACATGACATCATTACTAGTGTATCTTATCTTATCTCCCTCCAGAAATGTGGGCTAATTGTTGGAATTTGAAGTTTTTGCCTCATGAATCAAAAACATATTTTTTTAATTTTCTTTAGTTATTATAAAATAATTAAATTTCTTAAAAATAAAATGATATCAGTAAGTCTAAAGTAAGTTATATGGGTAGTCTAAGTAGTATGGTGTTTAATCTATAGCAGAAGCCTCTGAGCCAGTCTAAATAAAAAAGTTAAATTATTCAAACACTTTGTTCTCAAAATATATTCTCTCTTTTTTTCTTCTTATTTCATTTCTTTAAATCTCAAGAATGATGTCTATGGACTTAACACATCCACAGTCTGTTATTTTAGAATCTTCATGCTCAATTTTGTTCAAATAAATTAGTCTGAACTGTCTTGTTGTTTTCTTCTCTCCTTATTCTTTTCCTTTCTATTTTTTCTGTCCTATCTAAGGCCCCCTGTGGATATTTCTGGGGGCTGTCTAGTTTTTGGAGCCATATTAGGCCCTCTGGTAAATTCCCAAGGGTTTCCTTTCTTTTCTTTTCTATAAAAAACAAAGTTAAAGTAATTAATATTCTTATTGACTCTGCTATCTTTTCATCCCCACCCTCTGAGTCTTTCCAAGTGATCTTCACTTGCCCTTATTCTTAAAAATCCAATATTTCTTTTCAAAAAATAAAAATCAGAAAATTCTAAAAATATTATTAATATTCTATTAAATTATTGATCCTAAACATTAACACTAATCCCTTTTGAAACAAGCGGGGATTGTAATATGAGGTCAGAGGCTTTCTGAACATGTGTAAGTGTGTGTGTATCTTGTGGTAGTTGAATATGTACAGTAAATGAGGTCATAGCCTCTTATCTATGAAACTTGTACTGCATATGTGATAGTAGATATGAATTATGTGATATATATGTTATGTTTTATTGACTTATATATTATTTATTGATGCATAAAGCTGTATTCTTGTTGTTTTGATGTTGCGAAACATTTCTAAGTACCCTTATTAAGTCTTCTGCCTTGAGTAGCTCTTAAACTAGAGGAGTTATTGATATGGCTTTGGTGAGTGACTAGGGGTTAACTTGGGTGTAGAATTCATTTCTGAAATAAAAACTAAAGAATTCCTGCTCCTTTGGGGTTAAATAATAATTTCTTTATTGAGTAAACTTTAGAGTAACACACCAGGAGTCCAGGATGCAACTTACTTCTCACTTGAAGTGGTCTTGGATAGCAACAGCTTCAGGTGGAGTTTGAGATTTTCCCATCCAAGGAGGATGGGAAAGAGAAAGAAGGGAGACATGGAAGACCAGGTGAATGTGAGTCCAGTGCAAAGGAAATTACACGTGGAAGGCATTCTTTGAGATGACTGAGTTGATTTCAAAGGGACCAAATCTCTTTTCTGAGAGCTTCTTGGTGGGGCGATGGAGTGAATGTTTGAAGATTCAATCCAAACCATTTTTCCAGCTTTGAAGGGTGGTGGTTCAAGTCAGGATCTGTTGGCGGCAAGCTTGTAGCTTTAATTTGCTGCTTTGAGGTGACTCTGAACTTCAGTGATGGTCTTAAGATATTCAGAGGCTGGTTTTGATTCTTCCACGTGCACTGAATTGAAGTGAGGGTGTTGTACATAAAGGTTGTAGAAAGGTGACTGCTTGGTGGCTGAACGTGTCAAATTGTTGTATGTGAATTTGGCTAATGGGAGCCAAGTTGTCTGGTTGTCCTTCTGGTAGGTGAAAAAAATGTGAAGATATTGTTTGAGGATCTGATTTAATCTTTCTGTTTGACCATCACTTTCAGGGTAATAGGTGGTTAAAAATTTGCAAGATATACTAAGAATTTTGCAAAGATGAGTCCAAAAGGAAGAGATAAACAGAGAGCCTCTGTTCAAAACTATGTTTGAGGGTAAGCCATGTTTGGAAGAAAAAAATTCAACAAAGAGATGTCTCAAATCCTCAGCAGTATCTGTGGTATGAGTTTTAATGAAAAGGCACATTTCAGAGAACCAATCCAATAAAAACAAGATGGCATCAAAGTCCTTGGAGGTAGGAAACTGCAAGATGAAATACATTGAGAGCAAGTACCAAGGAGCAGGTGCAATGGGTAAAGGTTGCAATAAACCATAATTATTGTGTCTAGGGGTTTTATTCCATTGAAATTGATAACAAGAAGATATGTAATCTCAAATTTATTTTGTCATTCAAGGCCAGTATAAATCACAAGATATGAGCTGTTGAGTTACATCCTGTCCATGATGAACAGCGGGGGAAGAATCATGTCTGGAAGATAGAGCTTTGAGTTTCATGGATTCCACATCTGGAAATCTTCAAAAAGGAGCAATTTGGTCTTGTGATTCATGCTAAAACCCTTTGTGGGTTTACCAGATCCTAGATCATTGATGATAGAGAGATGATGAGGGGCAGATTTCTGAGATTCCCTTTAAGTATTCAAGGCATTGCAAAAATGAAGACAATGAACTGTCAGACTCTTCTTTAAAGAGCTGTTGCACATTATCTGGATTTTTATCTGCAAAAGTCTCCTTGGGTTGGGGTAAACATCATCTCAATGTGTCAACACATCAGGAAGTGATCTTAAACTTCCAGGGCAAAAAGTAGTGAGAAAATTGAATTCAGTCCAACGGGATTGACAGCAATTCAAGAATTTAGTGCTCATAAAGTACTTGAGAGTGGTGTGGACGGTTATTACTTCAAAAATGGAAGACATGCTAAATAGGTAAGCGCACCACTTTTGAAAACAGTAAAAAATAACAAGCTCTTTGTCATGAATTTCATAGTTTAATTCAGTGGACTTGAGTTCAAGGCTTTTGAAAGAAACTGGGTGCTTTGAATCTTTCAAGGTAGGATCAAGAAACTGCAAAATGGATGCCTGCAATAGCATAATCACTGGTGTCATTTTCAAGGATGGTGTGAAAAGCACTGTTGAAGTGTCAAAGGATAGGGGCAGTAGTAAAAAACCTTTTAAGTTCTTCAAACTCCTGTCTACCTTGGGAATTAAGAAAAAAAGGGACTTATTTTTGATTTAGAGATGTGAGATTTGTTATTGTTTTTGAATAGCCTTTGATAAAGCAGCGGTAGAAATTAGCAAATCTCAAAAAGGATTGGAGTGCTTTGACAAAAAAAGGTTCAGGCCAGTCCGAAATTCATTGGACTTTATCCTGGTCCATAGCTAGACCTTTCTGATTGAGAACATAACCAAGGAAGGTGACTTCAGTGGCATGGAAAGTACATTTAGAAACTTTCACATAAAGATTGTTAGTGCAAAGCCTGAAAAGGACTTGTTTAACATTCAAAACATGTTCTTCTGGTTTGAGGGAGTAAATGAGAATGTCATCAAGATAGACTACAAGGCATTTGTTGACTAAGTCTCCAAGAATTTTGTTCATCAAGGCTTGGAAAGTGGCAGGGGCATTGATTAAGCCAAAAGGCATCACCAAGTACTCAAATGCACCATGACAGGTATTAAACACTGTTAGATATTCATGGCCTTCAACTATCCTGATTAAGTAGTATGCACCTCAGAGATAAATTTCAGAAAATGATTTGGTGTTGTGAAATGTGGTAAGAAGATGAGACATGGGAGGAATAGGATAAGAATTCTTTTTTTTGGCCTGGTTAAGCTTACAGTAGTCAACAAAAAAGTTGAAGAGAACCATCAGCTTTAGGGAAAAAAAAAACAGGAGAGCCAGTGACAGAATTACTGGTTCAAATAAAAACTCTTGCTATATTCTCTGAAATGTAGTCACAAAGAGCTTGGTCTTTGGGTTACAACAGGCGGTAAATAGTACCTTTTTTAGGCACTTTTCCAATAAGATCAATGTGATGATCACAGTTGCATTGGGGAGGAAGCTGGTCTGCAAGAATTTTAGAGGATAGAGATACAAACATCCTGTGAGGAGAAAAAAAAAACAGAAGGAGAAAAAGTAGAGGGATTTCCAGAATCTCGCAGGGATTCTGGCAGATGACCGTTTCTGGTGAGGGCAAGGAGAAATTTAAGGGTGATAGGGCCAGTTATTAGCATTGGAGCCAAAGTTGGTTTGGTCAAGGGTGGGTCAGCTACGCTACAGGAAGTGTGAGTGTAGCGTAGTGTTAGCGTTTTGCGCTATGCTAACAAGAAGTTACGGTTAGCGAATGATTTTAGAAACTAACTCTACAGAAAATTTGATATATTTTTTTGTAGCATTAGCTGAGCCATAAAAAAACCAGCTAACTCTACTCAGCTTTCCCTGTAGTTGAGGACTGAGAAATAGGCTGTTGATTGTTTGAAAATTGGTATATGTTAGTTAGTATCCAAAGCATATATAGATTGTCAAATTCAAGACCAATTATCAATTTTATATGCCATTGCCAGAAGTTATTGTGGAATGTGCATTCAGAATCCATTTGAAATAATCTGATTCCTGAATTTTGAAGTTTTTAACTATTTGTATCTTGATTAACGTCAATTGCATTTTTTTTGACGTAGCATGAAAATCTGGTCCCAAAGGATGAATAGATGTTAGATTGATTTTTTCATGAATTTACCCTAACGAAGACGTGAAAAATTACTACTCCCTTTGTGCATCTGGAAAATTAAGATTCTTTCATATCAAAAAACTATGATCATAATTCAATCATAAATACTACTGAAAGACAATTTACTCAGCTGGAATTGGATCTTGCTAACCATTGATGTAGATGAATAAGTCAGACGAGCAGTTGCATCTTCTTTTTTAATGTAGCCGTATCAGTTTTTATTTCTATGATAGGATTAAAATTTCATGCCATTGCAAGATGAATAAGGTTCCCTGAGATGTTCAGCATGAAGCTCCCCTTGAAATAGAACAGAGCATTGGGGAAAAAAAAATTACCGCTTCAAATTATCAAGATCAAAAAATATTAAGCCATTAGACAGGCCATACCATTGATATTTTTGACAGATTTGATATACACCTTATGGGAAATATATAGAAAACATTACTGTAGGATATTAGTTATATTACGATACTGTCGTAACATTTCTATTTCCTATTTTTACTTGAGTGTTTTCTATTTTTATTTTCTTTTCTTCAGCTTGATAATTTCTCCTTAACTCTCAACCAGGTCTGATTACTCTTGCTCCACTCTCCAAAAAACCTAAGTCTGACAACTCATTTCTTGGGATTGTCTAAAGTTTTTTTTTCCATTTCTCGCAGATTATGAGACCGGTAATCTATCTCTAGGACTAAATAATAATTACACTATGGGGGATCTCTCAATAGAATTAAAAGACAGTTCCAAACTAAATGGCTCTAACTATAACAAATGGAAAATTAAAATTTCTGCCATTCTTCAATTAAAACATCTACTCAAATTAGTTGAAGGAACTGAAAATGCCAACAAAGCAAACAAAAGAAATGAAGCCAATCACAATTGGAAAGACAATGTTCTCGCCATCCTTGTACTCAACTGCAAATCCAAAATATCTTCTAGGTTCAGTCACGAATCAAACAAAGACCCGTCAGTTTTCTGGAAACTTATAGACAAATATTATCAACCCAAAACTATTCAAAATCAAGCCACTACCTAAATAGAATTTTTACCACAATACTTTCTTCCAACAACCTTGAAACAAATCTAAACTAACTGTCCAAAAGCACCCAATTTCTCTTCTCTCTTATTGACAATAATGTCTTAAAACCTTCAGCGCTACTTGACACAGTCATAGCTATGTGGGAAATTATCACCCTTCCTCCCAAATACAAATTATTGGGCGAACGTTTACTCAATAAATGTCAAGTTGAAAAGAAATCTCCATCTCTTAAGGAACTCATAGAAGAACTAAGGTCATTCATCCAACGTAACTCAGAATCTCAAGAAACGTCAAAAGCACTTGCTGCATTCAGAAAACCTAACTACGTATATAATTGTCCAAAGTGTTCCCCAGGATACCACAATCCCAAAAAAAAAAACACCTTGAATCAGATTGCTCCTTTCTCTCAGATAACAAAGATAATAAAGTAGAAAAACCAACTCAAGCCTTAAAAGTATCTCATTTCAAATCAAGATCAGAGATTATCCTAGATTTGGGTGCCACTACCTTGATGTTCAATTCTAGTGTGTTTTCCCCAAAATTCAAAAATTCAATTAAACAATATTCTTAGAAAACGGATCTACTATCTCAGCCACTGGAACTGGAACGGCTAACCTGGAACTTCCTCATGTTGTTCTAAAACTATCTAACTTGCTTTATGTTCCAAGCCTATCATAAAACTTGATAAGCCTCAAAAAATTCATCAGAGATGACTACTCTCTCTCTTCACATGGCAAAAATGGATTCAAACTATGTGATCAAAGTCAAAATCCAATCTTTTTTGGATCACTAGAAGCTGGCAATTTTTTAGTAGCTCAAAAAACAAACTCTATTTTCAACGTCAATGTGAAACCTTCTTCCAACATTGAAAAACTAAATATTAAACATCAAGCTTTGGGTCATCCTTCAATCAAGTACTTTTACAAAATGTATCCTTTACTCAAGAAATTTGATTTCACATATGATACGTGTGATACATCAAAAATGCATAAGGACTCTTTCCCTGGCACTTTTCCTAACCCATCTTGAAAATTAGAATACTTACATATTGACTTATGTGGGCCAATTACCCCTTCATCCAATTCAAATCACAAATTCTTCCTTTGTGCCGTCAACGGATTCTTGCATTTTGTTTGGGTCCGTTTCATGGAATTCAAATCCAATGTTGATCTAATAATTAGAGACTTATTCACACTCATCAAAAATGAATCATCATCAAAAATCCTCAATCTTGTAACCAATAATGGTACAGAATTCAAGAACAAAAGTCTGTCTGCTTTTTACACCTCAAAAGGGATAAATCACCTTACAACTGCTCCATATCACCCTTAAAACAACCCACTTGATGAGCAAGGTAACCGCACAACATTATGTCAAGTTAGATTCTTATTAAAAGATTTGGGCCTTCCATTGAAATTCTGGGCCAAAGCCGTAAATGTTGCCATATATCTTTAAAATCTTACTCCATTTACTTTTTTGCTAAACAGGGCAGCAGGAAAGTTTTAGAGCCAGGGAGCAATTGGAATATTCCTTTGGTACAAAGCTGGACATAGAATCTACAGGATCTTGGATGAGAGTTCAGATGATACAGTCCTGTGTGAAATCCCTAAATCAACTCAAGATAAAATAACTCCACATCAAAACAAACATACATAAGAAATTCCAACTCGCTCCAAATAGAAGAAATTGGAGAAGCTCATGATTCTCGAAGCGACAACTCTGACACTGTAGTTGAAAACCTCATTGTTCCTAATCAAGAATATCAATCCAACAGCAAAGATACCTCAGCTCATGAGTTCTTTGAAACAGAAAGTACACCCCCCAGCTTAAAACACCATGTGTGGGTTCAAGCGGACACTTGCCCTTCAAAAGAAATTACCCGTGAAATACTACCATCAAAGATTGTCTCTGGTTCCTGACAAACCAATCACTCAGCAAATCATGTTTCTCTTCTCAACTCTGATCCAAAAACGTACAAAAATGCCATGAATTCTATTGAATCATCTGACTGGAAAAAGGACATTGAAGCCAAGCTAGCAAACATGGACAAAAACCAAGTCTGGACTCCCGTAGAAAAATGCTCAAATAGCATACATCCTCTCTCTACCACCTGGGTTTTTCGCCAGAAAACCGATCAAGATGGGAATTTGACAAAATTTAAGGCCTGCTTGTGTGTACAGGGTTTCAAACAAATGGAGGGCTTAGACTACACAGATTTCTTCTTGCCTACTGTTTTTCTTACGTCCCTCAGAATACTCTTAACTTTCTATTCTCTACATCAATTCCAAGTGCATCAAATGGACGTCCGATGTGCTTTCTTAAATGGAAAACCTAAAAAACAACTCTTCATTCAGATTCCGCACGGTCTTAAAAATCAAACTTCCTCCTGTCTCCAACTCAATAAGTCATTATACGGTTTAAAACAGAGTCCAAGGTGCTGGAACCTTGCTCTGAAAAATGCTTTAAAACAGATTGGACTCAAGCCTACATACTCCAACCCATGTCTCTTCTACTCAGCCAATTGAAAACAACTGTTTTTCCTCTACGCTCACATTGATGATCTACTCTTTGGGGGCTCCTGGGTCTTTGAGTTTAAAAATAAAATCTTGCAAATCTTTGACATGGAGGATCTCGGACTAGCAAAATATTCCCCGGGGATAAGAATCACCCAAAATGAAGGGTCAATTAAATTAATCCAAGATAAATATATTAACAACATAATCCAAGAATTTGACATTGCTGACTCAAAACATGCCTCAATTCCTCTTCCAGCTAATTGGAAACAAATCAAAACACTTCCTTCTGAATCACCCCAAGTCCCTCCATTCAACTACCAAAGGGTTGTAGGCCTTCTACAATACCTAGTACAATGTACACAACCCAGCTGGCGTTCAGATTCAGCTTTCTCTATCAATCCCTATATGATCCAAAAACTACTCACTATTAAGCGGCTTGTCATTTTCTCTGTTATTTAGCAAAAATAAAATCATACAAACTAATCTTAGGTCAAAATGATTTAAACCAAAAAAGAAAAAAAACTCCTCAGCTTCTCTGATTCTGACTGTCTTACTTGGGGTCTGTTGTCTACTTCTATGGCACCGTTGGATGGAGAAGTCACAAACAAAGCGTGGTGGCTCTTTCTTCTGCGCAGGGGGAATATGTTTCTTTGACTGAATTCTCTCAAGACTTACTATGGTGCACCAACATAATAGAAGAAATGACTTCCTCTTGGCCACATATCACTCTACACTGATAATCAAAGTTCCATGGCCATAGCTTCTAACCCAATTTATCACCATGGAAGCCGACACATACACTTCCATGATAATCAAAGTTCCATGGCCATAGCTTCTAACCCAATTTATCACCATGGAAGCCGACACATACACTTCCACTATCATTTTATAAGAGATCACATCAACTCAAAAAGCATCAATCTCAAGTGCCTTCAATCTGGGGCCATGGTAGCTGATTTATTAACTAAAAACTTGACCAAAGGAAAAAAAAAACAACATGCATCAAAACTCTTTGGAAAAATTTGAAGTTTATAGAAGCAATGATAAGTGAGGAGGTATATGGGAAATATATAGAAAAGATTATTGAAGGATATTAGTTATAGTGTGATACTTTTTTGAAATTTCTATTTCCTATTTTCACTCAAGTGTTTTCTCTTTTTATTTTATTTTCTTCACCTTGTTACTTTCTCCTTAAATCTCAAACAGTTCTGATTACTGTTGCTCAATTCTCCAAAACCCCCAAGGCTGAAAACTCATTTCTGGGGATTGTCTCAAGGTCATTATCTATCTATCTCTCTTCTTATTATTCATGTTTTCTTCTCTTCCACTTATCCTTCCTTTTCATCATCTATGAAATAAATCTCAACTTGTTACTTTCTCCTTAACTCTCAACTAGTTCTGATTACTCTTGCTCCATGCTCCGAAACCCCTAAGGCTGACAACTCATTTCTTGGGATTGTCTATAGGTCTGATTACTCTTGCTCCACGCTCTGAAACCCCCAAGGCTGACAACTCATTTCTTGGGATTGTCTAAAGTTTTTTTTTTCATTTCTCACACACCTAAAGGTGACATTTCCAAAACAGATCAAAGTAAAAAGCGGCATGAGATGTGAGGGATGAGGGCAACCTCAAAAAAGAGGATATATTCAATTGAAGTGTCTAACTTCATAGATTGACTTAAATAATTCAGAATCATCTCACAATGCTACAAATGAATTCTATGTTCCACCCCATTCAATACATTCAATCCTACATCTCAATAAGAAACATAAGGAAATATCTAATTCAGTTTGAAAAGTCTGACAGACTGCAATGTCAAAGTGCTAATGCCCTTCTGATTATTGTGAAGGATCAAACATCTATAGTCAATTTCAACTTGATCTATTACTTTCATCTGTGCCTTGTAATTATAGTCTTTACCTCCCACCAACCAAATTATTTAAAGGTGTTGTCTTCAAATAAAGTGCTATTTCTAATGCTGACTGAGAATCCACATAAGAAACTGAAAAATTTAAATGGCTAAGACAAAGGAATGTCATTTCAGTTCAAGAATACAAATTTAGTAAGACAAAAAGAAAAGATAAGAAAAACATGAGGTGCACTAATGCAGATAACAAATGAAACAAGCTACCACATACCTAAGACAAAGCAGTATGCTGCCAATTAATAGGTATTGGATTAAGAGATCAAGATAGACAAGAAAGAAATGGGTAGAAAAAATAAAGTTTAGGAAATAGAAAGAATGGAATGATGATCAAAGTCTTAATGTGATGAATACAACACAAGATAGGTGATATGATAATTATTTGTATGAGTAGAAAATTTGAAACTGTGGATAGTATCTGAGATGGTATTGAGGATTTGCACAAGTGAGAAAATTAGATTGATAGGCTAATGGACAAGGAAGAATTTCTGAGGAAAAAGACTTTTAAAGAATAATATGATTCTGAGAGTCAGCAATAAGCACAAGCTCTTTCATTTTATATCTCAGACTTCTTTTCAAGAAAGGTAAGTGCTCTCAAGCTTACTCATAAAGGTCAATTCCATTCACAGAAACAGCCTACCTGTCAGCAGGCTGATCTCAAATTCATCTGGTTGTATCCATGTTATAGTCTGCCACAGTGATCTCTTCATCTCTTTTGACATTTTCAACTGTGTGGAAGGTAACAAGGGGTAATGATTTTTATTTGACAGATTTCAGTTTTAATGCAAAAAATGCTTACAGTTTTTATTGCTGGTCAAAACTCAACAGAAACCAGTAATTGAACTGTAATCAATCTATGATGGTGTAGGTTGCATGTAATAAATTAATGAGATTTATGCTCTCATGAATTATGGGATCACCTAGCAAACAGAAATCCTACCATTTTGAGTTTCAAAGGCACTTTTGTTTAGGAAAGTTTCCTTGTGTTTTCTTCTGTTAGGAAATACTTTTGATTTAATTCTAAATTTTTCTGTATAAAGAATCATGGGCCCATCAATTCCAAGTGTTAAAACATAAGAAAGTAACTGTCAAAATTTAAATTAGGTCTTTGGTATATTTGAAGTCTTTCTTGTTAATCCATATTGACTGAAATCTTATTGTGAAAATGGATGTACAGCGGGATATGTTTCATAATCTCCATTTAATGAAAAGAAAGGGGGATGAGGAGAAGGAAATGATGCTAAAGATAACCTTAACTTCTAAATTAAATAAATATGCAAGGTGGAATGGGCAAAATTATCCAAGATGAAATCATAGAACGTTCCTTTTGATTAATCAAAAAATATAGTATTTGGGTTTAACAAACAATGCCAGACTACTTGGAGCTTAAAATTGGATTTAATTTCAAAATCATGAAAAAAACATGGTGGAGGGATTACACATAAAGCAAGAGATTCAGAAGATGATGATGCAGCATAGAATTTACAAATTTTTTTCATCAAGAGTTTAATTGCAGGAATATTTGCCCATGAAAACATCTGTCAGTAGTATTTGAACCTGTTTTCTAATAGCATGATACAATTGATTAAACTGATTGAGGGATGAACCCAAAAATTGGGCCACATGGATCAGTGTGAATTTTGATACTGAGTAACCTGACTTGATGTGAAGGATCATTTGGGTTCAAATACAGTAACTGAAGACAATTTATTTCTTTTATATTCAATAAAAATAAAACATTGATAAAAGAAAGATAAATCAAGATATCTTCATTGTGCCAATTTGCAATTGGGTAGAGATTTCATCTCAGACTCAATTTGTTCAGGAGCAAAGTTTACAACAACTCTTTCAGCCTAGAAGTAAATTAGTCATCTTTTCATTAACTTCACCTCAATAACCATGTGACCAAGTTTAGAGTCAGGCCCATCAAGATACCCATGATATTTAATATGTGTCTCCTCAAAAAATTGAGCATGAGGACTTATTCTTTGGAACTTCCACCCAAAAAATAAAATGACTCGATTGGGCTTTCGAGACTGAAAAAAATAGCCTGCATTAGATCATTAGGGAATAGATTCTGCAGATCAGAAGGACCAACCTGTTCTTTGTGAATAATAGTCAATGACCATAAATTGACCAATCTCTCATGATGAATGGGAATCTTACAGGCTTTGTGAATCCTGCCAATGCCAGAGATTAATACACAGGGTAGAGGGATATGTTGGAGGTCGCCATTTTAGGGAACAATCACAGATTCAATCAAATTGCAATAGCTCAAAATAAGGATTTCAGAGGATATGTCCAGATATGAAATATTTGTAACCCATCCAAATAAGAGGACTTTTGTTTTGCAGGAATTTTAATCTGGACATCATACTTATTGGCGCCGGCATTCAAAAGAACAGTGGAACAAGCTGATATTATAACGGGGTGTTCTGAATTGAACCACACTAATCAATTACGGAATCCCATATAGCAAATTAATGACTTACCACATTTGTGAACTCAAGTATTCCAGAAAAATTTAAGAAATCTGTGCAGTCAACACCTTTGAATTGAGGACTCAAAAGTTCAGGGGTAATCATATCAAAAAAAATCATTGAAGTTTTAAGTTAATTAGCATGAGTTATATGATTCCAAAACTAAGTAAATTGCTTCCTGTCCTACTATTCCACACTCACCCATTTATAAAACTTCAAATCCTTCCTTCATGAGGAAATAGTCTGTGTTCAGCAACCTCTGGTGGCTCAGGTAAGCAAGGAATAATAGTAAATAAACCAATTTAGTGATATTTGAACCAGGTCATTGAGACTGGCCTGGCAGAGTTTTTCAAGCCCACTGCAAAAAACCACAATTGGTCATTTGAGTGAGTGTATGATGGAACATGCATCATTGAATCCTGGTTATGGATTTTTTTTTAGTATCAGGATCAATTGCCTTGCTAAAATTAATTTTATACAGTGACATAAATTCTTAATGCAGGCAACTTGTTTGTGACCAAATTTTGTCTAGATTAGATAAATAATATATATCACAAAATTGAAAAATTGTGATCATTGTTATGTGAGAACAGGTGATGTTGAAAAATAAATAGAATTGTGATTAGTCATCATCAAATTTGTTGAAAGCTCAACTCTGTGACACCTAAATGACATCTCTATTTTTTT
>JNCO01003362.1:0-15000 GCA_000785685.1 Uromyces viciae-fabae
GCCTGTTGGTATTTTTTTTCCTATTACTTTATTAAAATATCAATCTCTGTTCAAATCTTAAATTGTTCAATATTTCTCTTATTTCTTTTTAATTTGAAATAAAGATTGGTCCTAGGACAAATATTCATAAATTCTTCATGACCTACCACACCACAATACTTGCAAGTGATAGACAGATGGAAAGGAAGAGCGTCCTCTTGGTTGTGTTTTGGACCTTTTCCCAATGCCGGACCCGCCGACCCTTGGGCTTTTGGAGAAGGAACCGTGCTCTTCTGTACAACCTTTTTCATCAAAAGCTTGAGATCCTTCAAGGAATCCGCCAATTCCAATACTTTTTCCCGTAAAACTGGTTCCAACTTTTGACTTGTTACGGCCTTGTCCTTGAGCACCAGTACTGTTACCCCCAGAACAACAACCTCTTCACCATTTTCCTCCATCAGCTCCACCATGTCAAACTCCAACCTGAAAGCCTTCTTAATCTCCTTCAAGTCCGGAAGAAGAATTCCACCATCCCTTGATCTTCGGATTAAATTCATTGTGTAAAGCCAACGCTGCACCCGCTCCTGCACTGGTAACCCCAACCCGCGCAAGAAACTCCTCTTAACCAATGCCTGAGTACCAATTATCACCTTGTCTCAACTGTTGATTCCATCACTATTTTCCTGTTCCACTGCTAACTGGTCCAAATCCACCTCCCTAAACCATTGCCTACTGTTTCCCCACTTCTCCAAGATCTCCTTTTGTAACTTATCCCAATCACGGGAATCATATCCCCCCATCTCTTCCACATCCCGAGGTTTGTCCTTGGAAGGAATGAAGTTACCAATTTGACAGACCATGTCCACCCCCGTTGCCCCTTCCTGATCTTCCACTTCCTCAAACCGGAGAAGAAATTTATCCACTGTTTCCAGGCTGAAACAGACCCCTGGTTAATCTCTGGGCAGGATCTTTACACCTGCCCCCCTTGGCCTGACCTTCCGCCTTGCTGCCATTGTATCATCCAATGCTTCCTCCTCCATCATTGGTACCCAATACACTGACTTCCCTTTTGGTGGTGGGCCCTTATCAGCCAAAGGAGGAATACCCCTCTGGAGGGATGTTTGCATTGATGAACCCAGAGCCATTTTCATTGGCAAAAACATCCCATCATCACCCATTTCCAACGTTTACAAAGAACAAAGAATATTATGAAAACCCAATACGTAACAACACCCTTTTACCACCCTTTTCCCAACAGTCCCAATTCACAAAACAGAAAAAAGTTCCCGGCCAGACCCCCAATATGTGGAAAGAAAAACCTGTGCCCGTACACAATGTTTCCTTCCCGCAAATTCCAGTCCTTGGTGGTTCTGCTTCTTGAGACTAGTTGAACAAGAATCTAAGAGTTTACAACTAGAAATCCCAAATGAGTTGGCCCTTTTCTATCTTCTAGTGCTTCCGCAGTTACTCTCTCTAACATATTTGATGAATAACCCTTAATGAAGATGAATTTCTAACCCTAAGATTTTCTTTGTAAGTAGTTCTGTATTAAAAGTGTATATATATATCATTCCTATTTACAACTCTGATCCCCACCACTTCACTTGGCACACCCCAATCCCCCAATCTACCCCCTGTTTCCACCACATACCCCCTGTTTCCACCACATACCCCCTGTTTCTGTCTCCACAACTGTTTTCCCCAATCCCCAATTCTGTTTCCACCTTACTACTGGCACTCTTACCACCAACCTTAACCACCCTACTTCTCGCAGCCCACCAGATTGGATTATTATCAGCTGAAAAATCTTCTCCTTCCCCTGCTGATCTGCAGCCCTTAGCACCAATCTACCCCACAGCACCTTCCTGAGTAACCCTTTTCCAATTTCCTAACCCGCATAAATTCTCAACCCAAAAAAAAACCCTTCACTCCACTTTTCCTCTGACTTTAGCAAAAAGCACCTCTGCTTTTAGCAAAAAGCACTGCAAATCCACAACGCCAAAGACAAATAACTATGCCGATACTTTCCACTTGTGCCAAAGCATTTGATCAGCTTTCAAAATGCTTTCCACCACTTCACATACCACTCCACCTTTGCCACTGCTTCCCAACACAAATATAAATTCCACAGCGGATTGCCAAGCAGCCATCATTTAATCTGGGATATTTTCTCAAGGGTTCCCAAATAGGACCTAACTGTAAAATTTCAGAAACTAAAAAAAGATATTAATTTCAATTTTTAATATAAAAATGATAAAAATAATAAAAATTTTGTACCAAAAAACAAGGTAGGGTAATACAAAATTTATAAGTGTAAAATTATGAAATTTATATGAAAGATATTTTAATTTTCATAATATTAATCTATAATATTTTCATAATATTAATTTATAATAAATAATTAAATTATAAAATATTACAAATTAATAATTGATGGTTATGATTTTTAATAATATTTCAATTTAAATTTCAGAATGATGATTAAATTTTTAACAATTGATGAAAAAGATGAAGAAAAAGATAGAATGAAAAAATGATTGGAATCTTGGAAAACAATTCTTACTGTGTTATCATTTAGATCATTACGTCATAATTGATCATTCTTTGAATTACAAAGATCAAGCATGGGAAAAATAAAATTAAAAATAATCAGTGTTGGAATTTGATAATTTTGACCATTCAATTATGCATTACGCAAAATTATTAAAATCAAGATAATTTCAATTTAAAGGTATGATATGTAAATAAAAAGAATAAAAAATTAGAATAAAGATAAAATATTTTAAGTAGATAAGATTTGCAGTGGTAAGTGTCTTGTAGTCATTGAACCCTGACCTTCAGTAGTCAAAATTATTCTCTATTAAGATTTTTTTATCTTTTTATTTCTGTTTTTATTTTTTGGGAAATAAGTAGTTAGAATTAATAATCCTAATTACATTGTGAAGTAAAAATAATAAAGTAGTAAGATTAAATCCATAGTTGTTTAAATTATCTCTTGCTTTATTTTGATTCTATTAGTTTTTCATTTATTTTATGTCTAGGGTTCAGAACCATATTAAACCACTGGCATGTTGCTCAGGGGACTAATCTTGTTTTTCTTTCTTGATAATCTCTGCAGTTTGATTAAAAAATAAAATCATTGGTACTCTCATTCTTTTTCTGTGAGCCTTTCCTAGAGCTCAAGTTCCTTGCATCACTCTAGTCACATTCTCAATCTCAATAAAATTAATTATAAAAAGCATAAAAAAATTATTAAATAAATTCTAAATCATTAATAAAAATTTCAGCTCAATTTTATATCATATTTTTAACAATGAGTTAAATATTTAATTATTTTAATAATTTTAAAAGATTGAAAATTATAATTTTAAGTTAAAAAATCTCAACTTATATTTTTGGTGGTAAATTTTTTTTAATAACAATAGTTTTTTATTATTTTTTTTTTAGGTGATTTTTTCAAACCTAATAAAAATAAAATTCCAATGACATTTTACTGTGTAAAATAATTCTTGCAGTATTTTAAAATTAACTTACAATTTTTAATAAAACTTATTTTTCTTTTTTTGAATTGATTAATTTGACACTAACAGGATGTCTTAGCAATTATGTAATCATCAATTACTTTAAAAGAGATCACCCAAAGCAGATTTTATAACAGAATGATTCAACACCCTTTGTGGATTTTATATTTGTGTTAGGAAGCAGTGGCAAAGGTGGAGTGATATGCTGAGTGGTGGAAGTCATTGTGCAAGCTGATCAAAAGCTTTGGCATAGGTGGAAAGTATCTGCAAATTTGTTTGCCTTTGGCAGTTGGATTTTCAGTGCTTTTTGTTGAAATCTCAGTCTTGTATAGTGACTGTCATATGTCAAAGTTCTACATCCTCAATTCAATTTAGTAGTTTTATAATATATTAGTTATATATTATAATAAAGTCAACTTTAAGATAGTTTCTTAAAGATATGAAGTAGTTTCTAGTTGAAATTAGTTCAAGTTTAGTTAAATCATATTAGTTATATGTTTTAAGTCTTGTTAGTTTTTGAGATAGTTTCTCATCAAGTTAGTGCTTCTAGTTGAAGCAGTTTTTAGTTAAGTTATAGTAGTACTTCGAGTTGAAGTCAAGTTAGGTTATGAGGTAGTTCCTCAGAGTTGTTGTTATCTTCTAGTTGAGGATTAATTTGTCTAGTGTTCCATTTTGCATATGTTTGCATAATTATTTTGTAAACCACAAGTGTGGCTGATTTTGTTTCACTATAAGTTTAGTGATCATATCAAAGTAATTAATGATTGGCTCATCTTAACCTTTCTCCCTAGTCCCTTCTGGGAATAAGTCCAATCAGTCATGCTTTTACTATAAAAGTAAAAACACTTCATCCTTCTCTTATATCATCAGCCCAGTCAGCAGAGCATTCAGCTCTTACCGCTTTAAAATCTTCACTTTTCACTCAAAGCAGAGGTAAAGTGGGGCATAGTGTTTTTGGGGGCTGAGCGGTTATGTGGATTAGGCAATCAGACAAGGTTTACTCAGGAAGGTGCTGCGTGGTAGATTGGTGCTAAGGGCTGTGAATCTGCAGGGGAAGGAGAAGATTGTTCAGCTGATAATAATCCAATCTGGTGGGCTGCGAGAAGTAGGGTGGTGTTGGTTGGTGGTAAGGGTTCTGGTAGTAAGGCCGACACAGAATTGGTGATTGGGGCAAATGGCTGCGCAGACGGAAATTGGGGAGTACATGTAGGAAACAAGGGAGATTGGGGGAATCGGGGTGTGGGAAGGGAAGAGGAGGAGATCGGAGTTGTAAATAGATCATCATATATACAGATTTTTGAATAGAGAACTACTTACACTGAAATTATAGGGTTAGAAAATCATCTTTTATTAAGGGTTTATTCATTAAGTCTCTTAGGGAGAGTAACTGCGGAAGTGCTAGAAGATAGAAAAGGGCCAACTCATTTGGGATTTCTATTCTGAAAGTGTAACTCAGTCATAGATTCTTGCATGCAGATGTCAAAAAAAAAAATAGTCAACCAATGGCACTTTTGGGACCTATTTATGGCTTGTACTAGACGTTAACACTAGATTTTAAGTACAGAAGCCTCAGGGGATTTTGGGAATATAGCAACAGGCATTAGGGCCACATCAATACATGAGGGAATTGGGAGTGCCCACAGGGGACGTTTGTTTGTTGCAGATAAATGCATCTTTGGCATTCTCTGCAACCTCGTAGATTGAATTGAAAGGAGGAATGAACCCCAGGCTTCCGAAAGGGGAATTCCATGATTGTTCCTTCCTTCCCACATCCATCCAATGGGCAGTTTTGGCCATGTCGAACCGCGCGAAGTGCTGCTTCGGCTTGACCAGATACTTCGTTCCACTCGATATGCTTCAAGTGCTCCGGGGAGCAGAGAGAGTTGAAGTCGAAGGGGATGGCCGCTACTTGCAGCGAGATGCCCAACAGGAGCAGTACGGATGCGACGGCGAACTTCATCTTCAGCATGGCTGCAGGTGAGGATGCTGGTGCTGTATCGAGTGTCGCCAGGTGGAATTGATCCTGGGGATTCCAGACAGGCGGCTGATTGAAGTGGGAGTGATATCCACTGCGACGAGAAGGCCGATGGCAACATCAAACCACTGAGGTTTTGATAGACATGAATTTACTTTTGATAAATCCAGCTGTAAATTTAATCCATTGCCAATGGGGAGAAAGAGTTTAAGATAAGCAACAATTCAATCAATTTAGAATTGAATAAAGACAAAGTATTCGGATTCTTGAACTTTTTTTTATTTTTTTTTATTTTCTCGTTATCTGATCAAATGAAAAAAAAAAAAAAAAAAAAAAAAAAAGAAGATTCAAACCTTAAAGCTAATCAAATGGCCTGATTTTTGGAGAATATAGAATTTTATTTGTTTATGTCATTTGACTCCCTAAATTTACCATCAAAAATAAATTCATACAAAAGTTCAAAAAATAAAATAATAATAAAAGACAATAAATACTTGGAGAGTTTAATTTTTATTGATGATGGTTGGTTGAAGAGCTTCAATGAGATAAACTTTTCTGTCAAAAAATCAACTGACAAATCATGTATTTTACAAATATGTGTAATGTAAAAAAAAAAAAAAGAAAGGTCACGAAAAAGGCAGACAGATTTGTATTGCAATCAATAAATTGATTTTTTATTCCTATGAATTATTGCAAAACAAACAAAAAGTTAAAAAAAATGTACTTGGAAATAATTACATACCTAAAGAAAAACAATGAAAAAATCATAAATAAATAGGGAATATTGAATAAGAGAAATGATTTATGTATATTTTATATAAAGCAAAAAAATAAAAATAAAAGAATCCAACAAAATTTAAATAATAATTTCATATTTAATTTTATTTTTTTTTACTGTTATTAAAACATAAAAACAACAAAAAGATAACAATTCTACCTTCTTGTATGAGATTAATTATTTAAATACCAATAAAACGATATGAAAGAAAGATCAAATCAAACAAAATACATTGAAATTGGGAAAAAAAAAGGAATCCAATCGGTTTTTGTTTAAGAAACGAGCACAAAAAAAAAAAAAATTCCAAAAAAAAAAAAAAGAGGAAAAAATGGGGTATAGTTGTATAAAAGAAAAGGAAAAACAATTAGAATGACTTAATTTTTTTTATTTGAAAGTAGATATATTCATTTGAAAAAAAAAAAAAAAAAAACAGAAGGAAAGAACAAAACGAAAAAAAAAGGAGCAAGAGGAAGCTTTAAGCAAGAAGAAAAGTAGGAGAGAAGAAAGCAGGAAGAGTAGAAGAAAAATGATATGACAGAGAATGAAAAAAGGAGGAGAAAAAATTAGAGAATTGAATAGAAGGCAAGAGAAAAGAAGGATGAATTTGAACATTGATAAACTTGAGTTGCGAGGGAGAATTAGAAATCGATGGTTGATTAAGAATTTTTTGAAGAAGCAGTTCAATTTCCCTATCCTCATCCATATTCATCTGAACACTATCATCATCTAGGGATTGCAAGGTAGATTGTTGATCTAAGCTTCTTCGAGCTCTCTTTGGTGTTGCATTATTTGAACCTCCGGCTGATCCTGTGAGCATGGTGGATAGCGCATCTAATGATTGTGTTCCTCCAAGCACTGATTTGAAATCTGATTGCTTTAATGGACAACTAAATGTATTCGAACTACTAAAAGTTGGACTGATAGAAATAGCCAATACTTTGAGTCGCAATGTGATATCAAATGAGATCTTGATGGGAGGTAATATCAATAACAAAAAATGATAATATCAGCACAATCTTTTCAAAAGCTTTTCTAATAATGAATTCCATAATAAAGAGAGTTAAAACTTATTTTTAGCAGCACCCAAAAACCCGCATTTACTAGCAATATCAGCTAAAATTTCTCGATTGGGATCCAAAGCAGTTGTATAATTAATTTGAAATGGGAAATTAATCGTTGTATTTGAATGAGGTTTAATATCGACATGCTCCAGGTCACCACCACCTATTGATACAGTCTTGCTTAACGAATAGTACGCCTTTGCAGAAATTTTTGAAAATGAAGCTCCAAAGAAATTTGGATTGGTCACTCCAATCTGTCAACGTGATAAAGGTCAGGCGTAAATTTGTAAGCCTAGCAAGCATGATCCATTTTAGGGAATGGAAGGGACATACGTCGAGATCAAAGTTGAGCAAAAATCCATTGGGTTGTAAGTCCACCTGATTACCAGCAGTAGGGGGAGCAATGCCATTGAAAGTAGCATTAGGTGGTCTAACCCAGACTGAAAGGAGAAGAAGAAAAGAAGAAAAAGCGAAAAGAGAAATGATAAATGAGCTTGTTTGTGAGGTTGAAGAAAAGGAAGTTTGAAAAAAGGAGATAATTAATTGAACTCTGAACCGACGTAAGAATCCAGCGATTAGACCAACGACGACAATAACGATAACAACAGACGTGCAACAACAGCAACGACCACAAGACTTGGATTTCCCTCCTCTCGTGAATGCACCCGAGCGTTCGTCATGTCTCCACATTCGAAGACCTGCTTTTTCTGGAATGGCGCCTTCTGCTGCCAGCTGTTTTAGGAAAAATGACAGGAAGGATGAGGTTTCCTTGGTATTTTATGAAGAATTCAGGAGATGTAAGTACCTGGGCTGCGACGCTACCTCTTGTGGGAGAATTGAGAGATGTGGATGATGCATGATGGAGAGGTTTTGTTGGAGTAGTGGTGTTAGGATGATATAGTTCTCCAGGAGGAGGGTATTTTTCATCCATTCCATAAGGCACTTGTTGATTATATTCAGATTGGTAGTCAGGATGGTAAGCAGCATCAGGATGATAAGCATGATCAGGATGGTAGTAGTGATCAGGAGGATAAGTTGCTTCATATGAGTAATCTGGGTTAATTGGATCTTGGGGAGGAGGAGGGTAATGAGTTTGTTGGTATTGAGAAGGAGCGTATGAAGCGTATCTATCTGCCACATGATGATTAGGTAGTTGTTGATGATTGTTTTGAGGGTAGTTATAGTGTTCATTATCGTACTGTTGTTGATTCTTGTAGTACTGTTGGTGTGACATGGTGGGTTAAGGAAAGGAGGGAGGATGGCTTACTGAAGATTAAAAGGAAGAATAAGGATGAAAACCAAAGAAAAAGAAAAAAAATCAACTCAGCTGATCAATTTCTTGCCAGTGCAGACACTCCATTCCAAATTACCCAACAACCGAAGGCAGAGAGTCCCCGGGTCAAACCAGCCGACTCCGCCCAAAAATATTTTAATTCAAGAGAGAATATGAAATGTAGATTATATCAAAATCAAGTAAAAGCATTTACACAATGAGTTTGAGGAAAAAAAGGAAATGAGCATTCAAATAATAATTTAAAATCAATAAAAGATTAACTCAGAACATGGGTTGAAAATTATGGGATTGGATATCCACACCATGACCATCCACCCCGGATGGCAAACTTTCTAATCGCCGCAAGAGAGAATGATCATAATCAGGGTCTGAACAAATTCAAGTCAGGCCTCCCGAAGATATACAGCTAAGGTTCCTTGCAGAAGATTTCTCAAAATAGGCCGCCTGTTGTTCAGAATCTGATCTATCAGAGGAGGGGCACATTAAACTCCTACAGGCAAAAAACGGAGGAAAAAGAATATACATAAGATCTGAAAAAACTGAATATGAATTTCTAGTTGAAGTGGAACCCTTTTCATCATCAGGTGCATCAGGTAGAAAATATGAGTTTCTAGCTGGTGTGTTACACTTTTCAGTAACAGGTGGCAATATATCGTGTTTTGATTTATAACTCGTTGATACTCTAGTCCTGACTAAGATGGGGTCGGTCCTCAGGCTACGCTCTATGACTCTTTGCAAATTCAAAGCGAAATTAAGAATCCGCAAAACTTGAGGATTATATAGCCTCAATTTGAGTAATAAGAAAATGGTGCTGTTGAAGGATTTCATGGGTTACTCCGGCGGAATACTTGATTGACAAACTACAAAAAATCAATGATTCTATTCCTAATTTTTTTTTGTTTGAAAGGTATGAAATCTCGCGAAGGTCAATGTCGCAATTAGAAGATGTACTTAATCTGCGTGGAGAATCGCCTTCTAAAAATGAGAATAACAGGAGTAGGAAATTTCTACTGCTCTAGTGACCTCACTTGATCCAGTATATCCACGTCACTGTTATAATCACTAGAAGGGTTGTTGCCTTTGAGCCGAGTGTGCTCCGGCTCCTCATCAACTGGTAACCGACGCGTTTTCTAGCTATTCCATGGTAAAAAAAACTTTGGGCGACAAATATTGCTCCGGCTAAGCCTTTTGGATCATTGCTCTGATCATAAATCACGCGTCTGCGTGATGAAGGATACATCGTACAAGTAAGAAAAGGATAAGCGCTCAGGCTACTCCGGCGCTCTAACTAGCAGCTCAGGAATCTCTTCCCTTTAAATACTTGACATGATTCTGCTTCACCCTTCTCAACACAACTGGATTTTTTACATGGAACCCACGAATATGGCCTCTCCACTTGATTCAAACTTCAGTATCAACACATCTGAGGTAGAAGAAGCCGACCAACCTCTAGAAAACTTTGAATTAGAACCTTACGAATACCAGCCAATACCTTCTATAGAAGACTTCATTGAAATGTTGGATCAACACATAGAAGATTCCTCTGACGCTTTTCCTGAAGTTGAATTAGAGCCATTCATTGACGAAGAAATACGAGCAGATGAATTATTCCTTGATATACTTGGTGATCTTTTCGAAGAGGCCCGGGATGCTTTTGCACACCTTGAATTAGATCCTTTCAACGAAGAAGAATTCCTCGAGATGCCTGACGAATTTCCAGAGGAGGTTTTTAACGCTTTTGGAAACGCTGCTCAATTCCTACCTTCCCCAGAATCTTTTGAATCAAGAGAAATTGACACTCCACCCGATGACGTTTCCCCAGTAAAACAACAATCAGATCGTAAGTAATGCTTATCATACACTTCCAATGATATAATACTGACATTTCATGTCATTCATAGCAATCGATGTGAAGTAACACTAAGGGACTGCGTATGCAGTCCCCAATCTATTTATCACACAAATACGATCCTCAATTCGATGGATTCATTCATGGGCTTGGGCCATCTTGTCAATTGGTAAGTATATTACCTCCTGTGTTGAGAAAATCATCATATATTAATAATGTTTATATCAATAACAGTAGTCGGCCGTCATGTGGATCTTGGAAGGACTTAGCAAGGTCATCAAAAGCAGATTGATCTATGCCTCTTTAATCAATAAATACGGTCACAAGCTTTTTCTCTGCCAATTTTACCATGAGAATTGACATGTGTGGTCTGAATATGTATATAAAATATGGAGCTTGTTGGTCTTTTGACTCAAATTCTTGTTCATGATTCTCCTTTGTCATTTTCTATTTTAATATAAAGATTTGAATAATATTTTTCAATTTTTCAAATATGTATGGTATACAAAAATTCATTTGAGGTGAACAAAGAAAAGGCGTGAGATTGACCATTTGCCAGAATATGGAGAAGCCTTCTAATAATGCGATAAGCTCATATGCATGAGAGAAGAAAAAAATAAAAATAATGAAGTCACTTCATAAAAAAAAACTAGAGAACTTGATTACATTCATAAAGACCAAGTCTAGTAATTCTTCTTAACATGATCATCATAGTCTCTAAGCAGCAACGCAATGAATAACAGAGATGGAGAAAGATTTTAGCTGATTAAATTTTCTTTCTTAAAAAGCTTGATATGTTGAAGTTTATAGAGGACGTTGTTAAATAGCACAGGTCGTAAGCACACATAGTTTCTTCACAAGTCCTCAAACCAATGAATTATTTATTTGAATTTTGAGTTTATTTTTACATACCAAGTATTGTGTTGGAATTCTATTCCTAGCTCAACTTCTATAAAAAGAAAGGAATATAGTGAGTTTAATACTCATAAAATACTTTAAAATATAATTATGTAAATCTAAATAGTAATTTATTTAATTAAATTGTTATTTTATTTTTATTTATTACATTTCCTTGTTTTGATTATGTGACAGGTTTACTGTCACAATTTCATAAAGAAAACCACTCAAGTCACTGCGCGCAAAATCATGTCCTGCAGTGTAGACAGGTTTCACAGTCCTGTAACACTAACAGGACATGGGAGTCCCACAGCAATACAGGTCATGAGGTGTGGATCTCAACACGCAGGCTGGCAGGGCCACCTGTCACATGCGCAGTCACTGTGCACAGGGTTTCACAGGCCTTTCCACTGCATGTCAGCTACATGACACCCTGTCATGCAAATGATGCATGACAGAGGTTGCAGTTAAAGGTCCCGTAGTGTTAAGGGACTGTGAGACCCGATTACACTACAGGACACAGTTTTGCATGGGGTGAGTGGTAAAGAAGACTTAGCCTTAACAGGTCAATCAATGAACGGTCAACAGCATTTGTTTGGTCAACTAGATGATTGAGCATCATCCAATCTGTAAGTTTCTTCTTAGAGATAATTCAATCAAATAATATAAATTACTTACATGTAATTATTCTTATTCTGATAGAAACAAACCAATTAAACAATTAAGATTAAAATTGATAAATCACATTACTTCTCACAAGCAGAAGGTAATTTATTTCTTTCATTTAATTAAAACTTACTTAGAATTAATAAAATCATTTGCTGATTTTATTATATTCTTTGTTTAGATAAAATCTTTTGATTAAAAATAAAAATTATTCAAAAACTAAAAACCATATAAAAAACTAATAAAGTAAAATTGAAAATTAAAAAAAAATTATATTTTATTATCTAAAACTCTAGTTTAGATTATTTACATCAAAAAAGTAGCAGATGTTGTATCTGCCTTCAGGTATATAATTTCAGTTTTTTATCTATTTTTAATTAAATATTTTTGTCCATGATTTTTATTGTATTTTTATATTTATTCTTATTTATGAAATTAAACTTCAGTTTTCAGATTCCTTCATATTTTTTACTACACAGTCTCATATCACAAGCGCTTTTTTGAGAACTTTTATAGGGAATAAATTGGCCTGTACCTACAATAACTTTATTTTTTTTCACCTGTAACAGAACTTCCCCAGTTTTTAAAAAAGAAACTCAATGTTGATCTGATGTCAAAGGGCGGTTCCAGGAAGGAAAAGGGTGGTGCAAAAATCACCCCCTGAAAATAATAATAAAATAAAACAAATTGAAAAAAAAAGAAAAAGAAATTGTTACAGCAGGTGAAAGAATTATCAAATCTGATAATAGCTGCAAAAAAAAAGAACCAAAAATGTTTTCAAATAAGATTTTTAAGTCATGAATTCTGAGCTACTTAATCGTTTAATTGTCAAGGAGCATCTCCAAGCTCACCAATTTTTGATTTGCTTACTGGATCCATTATCAGATTTTATCTCTAGATATTTCGTAGAGTTTTAAATAGTCCCTTTGGAAAAAGGTCAGAATAGGAAAGGATTTCTGTGAGATAAGATTGTTCTAAGAGCATCCACCATTGTGGGCATGCTTTATCATAAATTTTGCATGATGTAATGCAAAAAAAAATTTCCATTCTCTTTGCTAAATCCAAAACCCATTCTGGGATGAAAAAAATTATGATTTACCTAATTTCAGACTGCCCAAGTTGATTCACCCACTATGGTCAACTTTTACTGTTGTGGTAGTCAAAAATTAAAACATCCTTTTTAAATGTTATTTTACCACTCAGGTTGCTTGCTGACAGCTGGAAATGAAAGGGCTAGCATGCTCTGCTTCAGTCCAGTTAGGGGCTTGGGTTCTTTAGCTTGTGTAGGATTGAATGTACAGTGCCCGGGAGAAAATTTTTTGTTAATGCTTTTATTGAGTGCCCGCGCGGCATGATTTCATTAGCTGCGTGGGTTTCCATCATACCCTCCTCATCACCTCAATTCTTATTGCTAGCCATCACACAAACAATTTAATTTTTTTTCAATGAGTTAAGTTTTTCTCAGAAAGCTCAGTATTTCCAGGAAATTTTCTAATTCTATAATTTTTTTGAATGTTTACAATTTGCAGGAACAAAGGAAAGAAACATAGCAGCAACAAGAATAAGGTATTGTTGGCATGGCAGCCACCAGAGCAAATTCAATTTTTTTACATATTTTTTCTCATCACTATTCTCTCTCAACGCTCAGCTACACACGGTTGATTTTTTTGTATTTTTTTCTTTATTGCTTTTCTATGTTCATTTGGTCCAATTATGAAAAAATTTAATATGAGTTTCTTTTGAGATTGATGCCCAATAATTTTGCAATAATTGCCTCTACAAGATCCTCATGTACAGTGGCCTATAAACAGTTTATGGCTGTTGTATTATTATTTTTTTTTTGGAAAATTACATGTTTTTTACTCAAGGTTTTTGGCATGATGAATAAGATTATCAGCTCAAAAAAGAGAAACAATAAGCATATGCTATTTTTAAAAAACAAAACACTCATTTCAGAAAAACAAAAAACCTTCAATAATTTTTTAAAAAATGCTGAAAAATGTGATGGGGGTAGAAAGGATGCAGAAGATGATAATAGTAAAAGAAAATTTAGAATTTATTTTGTTTTTTATAAAAAAATTACCATCTGGTGGGTCCACCCTTAGCGTTGATGACTGCCTCCATGCAAGCAGGCATCGAGTGGATCAGATTTTGAAGGATACTTGGAGGAATGTCGTCCCAAGCCTGAACAAGAGCTTCTCTCATCTCAGGAATGTTTTTTGGGTGTTAAAGTTCTTGAATTTTGGTTTTGAGAATCTTCCAAAGGTTTTCAATCGGATTTAAGTTGTGGAATTGGGGTAGCCAGTTCTCTATCTTGTTGATGTTCTTGGTTTTTCAAAAGTTTTGACTGATTTTGGCGGTGGGGATGGGGGCATCATCTTCTATCAGCACTAGTTGATGTTCTGGATCAATCCTGGAAAGAGGCTCAACAAGACCTTGTTTATAAACATGGTCAATCATATCAACTGCCTTGATGTGTCCTTGAGGAAAAATAATCAACAGTAATTTGTTTGAACCAAAGAATGCACCCCCAAACATTATTGATGGCAGTCCACTTTTGAATGTTGGTTCTAGGCAGGATGGCTTGTATTTCTCATATTTCTGCCGCCAGACTAGTGATTGCTTTGAGTTTTTTCTTATTTCCAATGATGACTCATCTGACCAAATCACCCAAGCCCAGTCTTCAACAGACCACCCATGGTGGTCTTGAGCAAACTGGAGGTGTCTTTCTTTCTGATTTGCATTAACAAAGGGTGTCTTGACTGCAACCCGGTTGTGAAAGCCCAACTGATGAGTTAGTCGTCGGGCAGTACTCATTGAGATTGGCTTGGTTAGGGAATCAACTACATTGGCAAGCTTTGATTTTAGGTGTGACTCAAACACACCCCGGATCCCGCGCAAGTCTTGTTCATCCGTTTTGGGTGGTCTACCAGTTCTAGGGGTGTCTTCAACAGTTCCTTGGCTCTTTTCTTGCAAGATG
>KN361759.1:2786-16854 GCA_000785685.1 Uromyces viciae-fabae
TAAAGGATACAAAATTAATCCCAAGGACCTCAGAGGTTACTTAACACGGGAAAAATACTCTTTACTGGTCTAGACCCTCCAGTACCACCATGGGAAAAACGGGCTCACTGGCTGACCAGTGACACCAAAAGTACAAAGGGCCCCTTTGTTCTTTTGGTGTCACTGGACAGCCGGAGAGCCCAGTTTTCCCATGGTGTACTGAATAAAAAATACAGGAACAAGGCAAAAAGCGCTCAAAACGTGATAACCCCAATACCTGCCAACTTGTGGTTATCCTGTACGCCCTGGGGATTGGAAATTTTATATAAGGAGGCTTCTCATCCCTCCTACCAGTCCCCATCTTCATCTTTATCCAGCTATATACAGTTACTATATACTACAGTCACTTTTTAGCACCAAAGACACCAGATCCACTCTCACCTGCGCTCTAGGATCCCCTTCAGAACTCCAACAGCGCCCTCCCATCTCACCACGACGCCAAGATCCCCTTCAGAACTCTTCTGCGCCGTAACCCCCTTCAGGTAAGTCTCTGGGCCAATAGGTTTGACCCAGAAACCCTTCTTTTTCCATACCACTTCGTGGTAACTCTGGGTTTAACCACCCCTGATAATTCATCAGGCCCCAGATCCAAGTTGGATCTCAAGATCTCAACTTAACAGGGTTAAACTACCCCAGGAATCCGTTCCTGGCCCCTAAATTAATCAGAGGGTTAAACAACCCCAGCATAGCTGGCCCCTCTGTTAATTTTATATAAAATTAACACCAAACCAACGGTGGAAACTAGTCCGCAGACTATTTTCCAAAACTTTGCAGCTTGTGTAGCTAAAGGGTATTCAGTCCCTGGCATCACAGAGCCTGAAAATTAATCCAAAAAAAATAAAAAATAAAATTTAATTTGATTCAAAGGTTGATAAAAGGGGAAGATGCCATTATGAGGCACTATTTAGACTCAATTTACCTTGCTTTTATTATACTCATGTAGTCTAATTTAGTTGTTTTATAAGAAAATTTAGATAAAAAATAAAATGAATAAAAAACTACTTTGATATAAGTTAAATAAAGAAATGATGAAATTTCAACAGTTTTTGAGAGGGAGGATGATAACAAACTCCCTTCAAAGTGGTAACATTCAAACTGTCTTGTTGAGACTCTTAAATGGTACCCTCAATTCTCAAATCCCAAAGGATTGATGCTGGAGGAGCTTTTCAAGTCCTGGATTGGAATTGACCGGCTTGCAAGGAAATGAATATTGCAGTGCAGGAATTGAAAGGGTATCACTCTTGAGGGGGGTCATTGTCACCCTCCAAAGCAACATTTATCTCACTGTGTTCATTCTCTTCACAAAAAGCCTCCTTAGTGCATGAGGTGGTGTTTATACTCTTGAAACCACCTTGACTGGACATTTTGAATGGCATCACTTGCAAGGGAGGTAATCATTTCCCCCTCTCAATTCAAAAAATAAACCAAAAAAATGCTGTGAAATGTAAAAAAAGGTAAATGCAAGGCACTTTCTGTAAAATAAAAAAAAATATAAATTCAAGGCAATCACTGTGAAATGGCAAAAAAAAAAGCAAAATTCACAGAAATTTGGTGGTAATTAATTTGATTTTAATTGAGAAGTTGATTGGATATTTGATTTATGATGTATCTTTGCCATCCAAACAACTCCATCATGCTTCATTTTTTTCAAATTTATTTTCTCCATTGAGAATTGTAAGGAAGATTATTTTTTTCTTTCTGAAGTTATTATTTTTCCTTCATTATTTGAAGCCATTTGATTATTTGAATCAAATATTCTATTTGAGTGTTTGATGCCAGTGACACTATTTGATTAAAATATTCAAATTGGTCATTAAGAGAAATATACACAGGGATGTCAAGTTAAAGAAATAGGTACCATTATTATTTGATCCAACACTTGATTAAAATACACATTTCTTTTTCTTTTTTTCTTCATTTATTCTGTTGTCTTCATTCTCACTGCAGGTCTTCTACTACACCCTCCTTTCCCAAATCAGCAAAGAGGCTTCTTATTTTAAGTTCTTATCCTTTGGATGTAATTTCAACAGAGTGATTTGATAAGAAACATCATACTGATCCTTGATTGTTGGAAAATAAATATGTTGGGTCTAATGAATTTTTTTCTTTGAGGAAAAAACCTGATCCAAAATTATTTCCATCCAATGAACAGAATGATGGAAAGGCAGCTAAGATTCTTAAAAAAAACATCAGGAAGCCAGGTAAGAATTGTAGACTTTCACATTTTTAGATTTAAAAACAAGATGGCAGACAAACTGGTAAGCAAAGCTATTGTGAATTCTGACTTGTTTCGAAGATTTTGAGCATGGAATAAGGATAATAATTCATCAGAAGATTAATTGTTATTTTAGATTAGAGAAGTGTAAGCCTCTGATACTTGTAGAAAAGTCCAGAGAGTCTGAATTTAAATTATTCATTTTATTTTTCTATCACATAATCTTGTCTTGTTACTTATAAAGTACTTCATTTAAACAAGCCCCCGTGAATGGTGGTTAAGCCTTCACATATTATTTCAACAATTTCACAGAATCCAGGTTTATAGATGTCAAACTCAAATATTAATTCCTTCTATGAATAATTTAATTTGTACATAGAAATTAACTCTCAATCTACATTCAGAATTACATTTTGATTTATTTGATTTCACTCAGACCATTTAGGTTTGGATTTTAATTTATATCCTCAATGATCTTCCTGGAAAAGTAACTTACTCTTAAAGAAAATGAAACTTAATTAATCAAAATTATTTCAGCTATGTTATACTTCACATCCAATTGGCGGAAAAAACAAATACTATAATTATCCCTTAATCTTTTACTCATAATTTTCATTATTCAAGTCACACTTATCAATCAATTAATAGACCCTTACAACATAGATTCACTAACAATATAAAAGGTGAAAAACCAGAATATATTCTAAATAGTCTGATTACCTGCAATGTAACTTCCCCTTTACTGAAGTTTTCATATCCCTAGAAGCATGAGGGAATAGGCCTCATTCCATTTAGATACTCTAGGAAATCGGTTTAATATACTGGTTCTATTGGTACAATTGAAAACAGATTGTAGCTGGGTTTGATAGAGTTTACTCTCACATAACTCCATTATGCTGCAAATTAAGGCTCCTGAATTGTTTAATTATAAGATGAGGTGAATACTGTTGTTTTTCTATGATTTTTAATTCCCCTCTCATCCTTTCCTTTTTTATTTTCCAAATACCTTTTAATTTAATAAAATAAAAATAAAAAATATTTAATTTTCAATCAAGTTATGATACTTTTTCTCATAGATGTGTAGTTGTGTATTGGATCAATTCAGATTATCAGTCTTTAGTGGCTAATATTCTAAAATAATTTTAATATTTGGTTGATTTTGATTACATGTGTCATGAATCATTCTTGCTGTCTTACATTGTTCTAAAATTTTTCAACTTTAATATTTCTTACATTTTTACAGGGAGCAACTTGAATTGTGTTCACTTATATTTACCTAGATCCACTCTCTAAATTTCAACTGATTAGAAGAATTCTTTTCCCTTTTTGAAAATTCATGTATTTACATACATATATATGGGGTAATGCATAGCTTTAAGTAAATAACCATGTATCAATGGACATTTATGGAATTAAAATGAAGCTTAAAACCATATTTCCCAAATGTTTACCCCTTTGAAAAGTGAAAAAATTGACCGCTGGTCAGATTAAAAAACTGTCATAAATTAGAAAGTAAATCCTCCAAACAGTCCAAAAACTTACTGTTTAGGGGTTTTGGGCCCTTGCACTGGGAAAACATTTGGCCTGCATGCTCAAATAAAGTTTTTCAGACAGACTGTTACAGTAATTTAGTGTCTCCAACTGTAGTTGTGGGGAGTTTTTCTTTCTTTGTAATATGTCACAAACTTGTGACATAGTTCATCTTTCTTTATCTTAGCTAGTTTTTGATGAAATTAAAATCATTGAGTTGGATCCTAATTTCTCTTAATGGTTATTTGCCTCATCAATCAAACATTATCCTATCCTTTTGTAATTATGCTTATTCATTTATTTAAATTAAAATTATTAAAATTCAGTATTTTAAAATATTCTTAAAAAAATTAAAACAATCATAAGTGTGTCTGAATGTTAGTTAGTATGTTAGTCTGAAATTATTATCTGTTGAGATCAACAAGAAGCCAAAGAGCCAGTTTTGATCCTATAAAACATGGGCTCAAAGTAATAATAAAAATCATTGGCTCATTATCCTCTTATTCTCTTTGCCCTGAGACAATCCAATTGTGAGCCCCACTTGTCATCTTTAATTCTTGTCTTCCATCTTTTTATAATCATAAAATATTAAATTAAATAAAAAATTATTTTTAAAAATCATTATAAAAAACAAAAAATATTAAAAAAATTATTCCCATCTCTTCATTTCTGTGCAATAATTTTAAAACTTAACCATCAACCGTTCCCAAAAGATCAATCCTCTTTCAAATAAACTCTCAACTTTTTCCCCATTTCTCAATCCTCAAGTACTAGAAATTCAACAAGGGCATCCTTGATCAAGGAGAAGCACTGTATACAATAGCCCTTGCTGGGATAAGTTGTTGAAATTATAACCATCTACCGCTCAAGCTCCAGTTCTGTCCATTATTGCATAGTTCAAATCATAATCCCTGGAGCTACTTTCCAGGGGTTTCCTTTCTCAATTTGATACAAAATATGAAATGTGGAATGAAAAACAAAATTGGTCCTTGTTCATAGAACCACTTCAGAGTCTCTTAAGTCATCCAACTGTTACAATCACTTTTCTATTGAAAGTAAGTCTTACTGTGCTGATCCTTTGATCTTCTTATTACCTCTTCATTTAAACTTTGATTTCTTCATCATTGTCTCACTGATCCTTTGATCACACCATCATCATTCATATTTTTATTCACGTTCAAGATACTAAGCTCACCAACTTAATACTACCACAAAATCCAGATTGGAAAAGAGTGAGGGTATAAATATTTACATTAAATTTTCAAAAGAAAAAGATGCTTACCAGAGAGATGGATATCTACTGCTCATTCCAAATTTCTTGAATTTCTCATAAAATTAAGCTATCCATCAACGAGGACAAAATTATATCTGAATTGACCAATTACATTTGAATCTATTCACTTGCTCTACTTGAAAAAACTTTATCTGAAAAAGAAAGACTTCAGTCATATGTATTCTGCAACCTCACATACAGTATTCTGATAAATTCAACAACAATTATAATCTGTACAGCTTTCAATAGCTTCTTTAAATACATCCAAACTCAATTTCTTCCAATTGTGAATCAATTTAGTTCCAGTTTCATTTTTTTCTTCAAAATTGTATCATAAATATTTTATCTCATCTTTCATTCAAAGCCCCTTATGGATAAGCCTATAATGTGCTTTGTTAATTACTTATAAATTATTTGTCAGGGCTACCACAAGCTTAAAGAGGTAATAAAGGAATCCTGTGATTTGTTCATGTTTATATTTTGGAATTCTGAATCAATCACTCATGCTTCTTCCTCCAAATCAATAAGAGCATATTTGAAGCAGGTGTGGTGCTATTGAAAATTTGCGCCCAAAATCAGGTCCACCAGGGATACAGGGATGAAACTGGTTCCTGAATCTAAAAAATATTAGCAAGCATGTAGTTCTACACACTTGCTAGGACCAAGAAAATGTGAAATATTGGGAAATTCATGTGCCATTCACCAGAATGGCACATGAATCCCCAACTTCACTGCCAGAGTGATTGTATCAGATTCCTACATCTGGCATTACATCAGTTGAAAAAATATGATATCACATCAGACAAAACTGCCTTTGCATCTACCTAAAATGAAATTACATCTACTTAACATGATATTAAATCTAACAAAACAGATATTTCATCTACTCAACCTATTTAATATCAACATCTTTGAATTTATATCACATTTTTATGTTTGATACAAATTTTTGGCCCATGGACATAATATCAGATGTAAAAATTGGATATAAAGTCAGTCATTTTGATATTAAATATTTTGAGCTGGTGCAATATCCACTATGATAGATAAAATATCATTTCAGTTAGATGCAAGATCACCTCCAGTAGATAAAATACCAGTTTTGCCTGATATAATATCACTATTTTTCACCTGATGTCATGCCAGATTTGGGAATCTGATACAATCATGCTTGCAGTGCCTGTCTCCCCCAATGACTCTTTCCTATTTATTTATTTATTTCAAACTAACTCCATCAATTTATTCTTGATTTAAAAATACATCAATTTATTCTTGATTTCAAAATAAAAATAAATTGACATGAATTATGAGCAGGGGTTGGCAGCACCTTCCAGTGGAAAACATAACACTAACGTGGAGATATGAATTTTATTGTCAACAATTCATTCTTCATTTCGGTTTAACCCCTGTTTACTTAATGCCAGGGGTGTTCAATAGCTGGGTATATAAACCCTTCAAAATGAAATGTATCAACTCTTAAACCAATACAAGACGTGTATTGGTATTGTGCCTGTATTGTATCACAATACTCTTTGATATTTTGGATTGGTACTTTATTGGGGGTACAATCCAATGTGGTCTTTTCAGAAAATGATGTATTGGCTGCCCAATATGATAACCACGGCCTGACCAGGCTGTATATCAGGTTATTCATTACTGTGTTTATTATTAACCAATACATATTGGTGTGTATTTTTTATTGGCTTAAAACCCCACCTTTCCTCCCCTAAATGCTTAACTATGGGATTTGCATAAGCATTATTTAGTCTAATTACATAGTTTGAGTCATATGTGAAATAAATCACAAACTAAGGGATATTATTTCATTAATAAAACTTATGTTATACATGATTGAAGAAAACAATTTATAACATAATGATAAGAAATGAGAAATACCTAAGGGAAGAATCAAGTTAAACTGCCTAAATAATAAGTATATAAAAATAGAAAATAGAAATGATATGAAAAAATTATGTTCTTTTAACTAATGAATAAATAAAATGTATAAGTAATTTTATCTATAAACTTTATTATACTAGAAGAATAACTTACTAAAAAAATTTTTAAGTTATTCTTTTTAGAAGTTTCGATTGATGTTGATCAACTTGATCAAATCTGTTTTTTCTAAATAAAAATTATAGAATAAAAATTACTTATAATTTTTATAATATAAAAAGTAAAAAGTTGTAACTCACAGTTTTACTCAATCAAGGTTTTGATCTATTTTATTGATTTTTCTTTTTTGAAGCTGTTGACTGTTATCAGCGGTGGGCAGATACATTCTCCATATGGATAACTTTGAATGTAACGTAACTTTTACAGTTACGTTATCTTCCACTTCGAGATACCTGACCACAAGTTACAATATCTCCTGCAGAAAAAGGGCTCCTTTTTTCCTAGTTACGTTCCACAGATAGTCTACAGAAACCAGGTTACGTTACATTTTTGCCCAATTTAGGATAACTTGGGTGTTGTTACTTTACATTTTTGCCCAAATGTGGATAACAAAGGAGTAACTTCATGGAAATTTGGTGGTTTACGTAAGTTTTAATCAATATAGGCAAGATCAAATTTCCCAAGTTAACTGTAAACAATCGTTGGTACCAGTATTTTCCCAAGAAGCCATGTTAAAAGGGTTTCACAGTGGGAATTGAACCCACAACCTCATGATTCATCCATGGAACAGAGGGACTCCTTAACCACTAGGCTAAATGCATTTTCTATAACCCTTTTTTTTTGAATACACACCACAAATTTATCCTCCCAAAAAAGTTACGTTACAAAAAAAAAAAAAAAGTTATGTTACAAAAAGAAAAAAAAAAAGTTATTTTACAAACAAAAAAAAAAAAAAAAAAATAAAAAAATTGGATAACTAAAAAAAAATTATGTTACCCAATTAGGCTTCTGTAACGTACCGTAATGTATCTGCCCACCACTGCTGTTATTGATATTGGTCAACAGAGTCTGAGTTGAATCTGAATTGTAATCAAAATTCAAAATGAATAAATCAAACTATTTATTTATTCAAAATGAAGATAGTAAATAACTTACTATCTCTTTCTTCAACAACACATGGAAAGATATTCCAACAATATGATTCTACATATGACCTCTCATGATGATATCCCATCCCATCATTGGAGAACTCATTTCTTGAGGATTACACTTTGTTCCCCACATTCCCCTCCCTCACCCCTCAACCCCTCCTTCCTTGACCTTGTAGGCTAGTACTATAAGTAAGTGATCTGGTCAGCCATGATCAGATCTTCAGCCTCCCCCCTCCCAAATTTTTCACGGCCACCATCCTATTAGTCCACTTGGCTTACTACCCCATCTAAAGATCCCAATTTCATTTACCCAAGTCAAGACCCCCTAAAATCCCTTGTATCCAGCCAACATAAACCAACCCGTAAACAAAAAAATTCCTATTCTGCCTCCAACACTAATTCAGAAATTGTTATAAGCCAAAAAATTAAAGAACACCGGATCTTCTTGAAACTGCAATAAAATCTCTTCAGCTTCCTCTGCCTCACCTATCAAATCCATACCAACCATGAAGAACAAAAAAATAAAATCCAAACAAGTTGTCAAATACTCCAGTTGTGAATCTCACTCTGATGATGCCCATAACTCAATCAACAAAAATATTCACCAGAAGAAGTTGGGGGACACCTGCTGGCAGTTGTCATGTGGTAACTTTGAAGCTACTTGTATTCTTACTTGAATCTTACTGGTTGATTATTTCAATGTAACTTCAATGCACAGTCACTGTACATGGTGCACAGTGACTGTGCATTGAATATAATTATGGGTTCATTCAAAGTAAGAACAATGTTACACCAGGACAAATCTATGATCACTTGTCTACAAGTGACATAGCAAAGTACAAAGGGGCCTTTTTACTTTTTGATGTCACTTGTAGACAAGTGATCATAGATTTGTCCTGGTGGTAGAACCTGAGATATCTGCATGTCAACTGGTGGCAGTTGTCCCCCAATTTCTTCTGGTGATTGATATTGCCCAGGTTTCAGATAAATAGAACCCAAAGTTCAAGGAAAAAAAGAAAAAAAAAATCATGAGACAAATTACATTGACGTCTTGAACTATTTACATCCCCCGTATCATGCTAAAGGTGACAATAAAAGAGTGTCATTTTATTTCTTGTTTTCTGATTTCGTTTTTATCCTTTTTTTTATTTCTGATTGCAACCTAAACTGATGAAAGTTTTTTTGATTTTGATTCTTTTTTAGGGTGAGAAAAACATCTACAAGTGCAAATGGTGCCACAACCCTTACAAAAAGGGTGCCACAACCCTTACAAAAAGGACTGGCAACAAATAAAATCTAGAAAAGTATTGTGATGGAACAATCAACCATGTACCTTGTCCTGGACATTCCAAAGCCATTGAAGCTGGAGCAAAATTGCCCCTGACACCAAAAGAGGTGGCTAGACAAAATGAAACTTGTCAACAGGGCTCCTTCATTGCCTACTTGAAGCAGCCACAAGTTGATCTCAGGGTTTTCAATCAGCTTCTGGTTATGTGGCGAATATTTAAAAAAAAAAACAAATCACAAAATAAAAAAAATATCATTGAGTAATTAAACCACAGAATGTATCAAAGAAACAAACCAAACAATAAAACAAATGGTATTGAAAAATTAAACCACAGAATATTGGAAAGATAAAAACCACAAAATAGAACAAATGACATTGAGTAATTAAACTTCCCAATATTCAAAATAAACAAACTAAAAAATAAAACAAATATCATCCAGTAATTAAACCACAGAATAGGAATAAAAAAACAAATGGAATGAAGTAATGAAATTGCAGCTTATTCCTAAGGAACAAAATACAAAATAAAACAAAGAGCATTGAGTAATCAAACCACAGAATATATGAAGGAGACAAAGGGAAGAATAAGAAAAATGAAATTGAAATAAAAATAAGGAAAATAAACAAAGCACAAGATAAAACAAAAGGAATCAACTCCAAAATTAAGTAAATAGTATTGATAAAAATGAACAAAATTGCAGGTTATATGAAGAAAGAAAACAGGCATCATAAACAATTAAATAATATTAAAATAGAAAATAATTAAACTGCACAATGTATAAAACAAAAGAAAGAAACTGCAGAAAGAAACAAATGGCTTGGAAATATATATTTATGAAACTGCAGAATATTTGAAAAAAAACAAATAGTATCAACCAGAGAATTGAACAAATAGCATTGATGAAAATTAAACGGCAGAATCAAAAAAATAATATTGAATTTGATATTAATTAAACCTAAGAATATATGAAAAAAACCAGCATCAGAATCAATCAAATAATATGGCAATAGTGATTAATTAAATGAAAAATTATTTGAGCAACTGAATCAAATTCAAGACCCAAATCAATCATTCAAGCTACTTTCAGATAATATAGAACAAATTGGAAGGTTTTCGGAACAAATCAAACCAATTCTTAATCATAAATATAATGGAATCACATTTAATATATATATATAAAAAAACTACAGAGTCAAACAACGAGTATTGAAATAGTATTTGATTAAACCACAGAATATATCAAAGGTATAAACAGAAAAATCATCCAAATAGTATTAAAATAGTAATTAATTAAACCACAAAACATATGAAAGAAATAAATAGCAAAATCAAACAAAAAGTATGGAAATAATAATTAATTAAACCACAGAATATATGAAAGAAATAAACTGCAAAATCAAAAACAAAGTATGGAAATAGTAATTTATTAAACCACAGAATATATGAAGAAAACATACCACTTAATCATACAAATGGTATTAAAATAGTAATTAATTAAAGAGCATAATATGTGAAAAAAACAAACAGAAGAATCAAGCAAATGATATTGCAATAGTAATTAATTAAAGGGAAGAATATATGCAAGAAATAAACCACAGAATAAAACAAGTAGTATTGAATTAAACTGAAAAATATATGAAAGAAACAAACCACAGAATGAAACAGGTAGTATTGAATTAATAATAATTAAACCACAAAATATATAAAAGAAACAAACCAAAAAATATATAAAATATACCTACTGCTAGGAATAACAAGAAATTGCTGGTAATATCATGAATGTGTGAGTAATAATAAAGATAGAACCGCTAAAATGAAAAAAACATATTTAGTAGAAATACAACTGGTACTAATAATAGGAAACCACTCATTGAAGGAATAAACTGCTAATAAACATACAATGATAGGAAGGCATATTTCATTCAAGGATTATTTGTATAGCTTACATTAAATATTATCAATTTATTGGACGGATCCATGATTTATTGATTCAATCATGTCATTTCCTTAGTTTCATTGTTATTTCAAAATACATATTTTGATATTTTGTATTATTTTTTTTTTCATTTCCAATGACTATTTATATCTTTCCTCAAAATTATACTGCTTCTATGATAAGTGAAAAATATGGCCTTCCTCAAGACAGAGATCCTTGATTGACTGCTATATTTCTGAATTATTGTGGGGGATCTAATTTGAGGGAGTGTCTGCATTGTCAAACAAAGCAGTTTTGGCCTATTCAGGCCAGCGGGAGCTGTTGACTGGTGTGGAAAGATAATCCGTGTCCGCACACAAAATCTACTCTCCACAGGTTCCTGAACTTGATTATTCCGCTTGATAGGACTAGTGAGCCAAGATCTAAGAGAAAGTTACGCTCTAGACTAAGAACCCCAAACAATTTGGCCCTTTCTTACTCCCTCGCGCTTCCGCAGTTTCTCTCCCTAAGAGTCTTGGTCAACAATTTTCCCTTTTCCCGATAACTCGATGTTCCCGCAAGTGTAATGTGCTGTAAAAACCAAATGTAAAATATGAGTGTTCTAAAATGTAAAAGTAGTAATGTAATCTAATATGTAATGTAATGTAAGCTGCTAAAAGTATGATGATAAAAAGTTGCTATTTACAACTCTCAATCCCTTCACCAATCCCGCATCCGCCTTACTTCCGGAACCCCTACTGCCGACCAACGCCACCCTACTTCTTGCAGCCCACCGGTTCGGATTGTTATCCGCTGAACGATCCGCTCCTTCCCCTGCTGATCCGCAGCCCTTAGCGCCAATCTACCCCGCAGCACCTTCCTGAGTAACCCACGTCTAATTGATTGCCTAATACGCATCACCGCTCAGCCCCCGCAAACCGTACTTTCCACTTTCCCTCCGCGTTTAGTATATCCTGAGGCGACTAACTTTTCAAGAACTTTCCATCTTTGCCAAAGCTATTCGATCAGCTTGCACGATGCTCTTCACTGCTCCACATGCCTCTCCACCGTCACCACCTCTACCCAACACAAATATAAATTCCACATCCCCCTTGCTTTTGAATCCTATCCCCAGCAATTCATTCCCTCCACAAACCAACCCACCAGATCCTCTTATACATACTCCCTCCTCACCACATTCCCCTTTTCCAACTGAACGACCCACTCCAATCCCATTCCCCAACCTTTTCACCACACCTCCCCACCCCAGTCAACCCTCTGCGACTGAGTGTACCTGTTGCGCCCAATCTCGCCAACGCAGAAAAATCTTGCAATTTTACCAACCTACTCCCGGCGGTGCTTGCACCGAATGCTCCTGCGCTCACCGCGCTTGATCTTTTTGTCCAAAAACCAAGCGCCAAAGTTCAAACTGACAACCTTCACCGGGTCCATCGCGCCCTCGTAAACAAACTCTTTGGGCGGACTCATTCGTGGTGCTGGATTTGGAAACCATCCCCTCCGATCATTCTGCCGACACTCCTCCCAGCGCACGCCGTTTGCGCAACCCCTCCCCCCAATTCTCTCCCCGCCGCCATCGCTCTCCCCCACCAAGACCAAACTTTGAAAGATCCCCTGTCGAACAGGGTTACTTCCACGATCCAGCTCCTAAGAAAGCCAATTTCGCCTCCATGGCTGAATGGGGAAAAGCCGCAAGGGAGTGGACCACCCAAAAAAGGGGCCAAACTCCGGCCTGGACAAATTGTGGCCGTGGGTTCGCGGACCAAAACCCCGCCGAAGAACCACGCCGGCCGGAAAACAAAACTCGTGACAAAGAGCTCCGCGCTCCCGCCGCCTCTCCTCCTCCCGCTTCCTCCCCTATCCCGGAAGCTGAACCTTCCGCTTTGGCTCCAGCTCCCACTCCTTCTCACCGGTCGTCAAAGGAACGACTCCCCCTCCTCAAACTCCTCTGGACCAAATCTTTCGAATCACCGATAACCGGCACAACCGTTGACCAGCGCAGGTGATCGAGCTTCACCACTTTTGACATTTCGCTCTCCGGACCACCGAGAGATACATCGAGGCGATCCACTCCGCGGTTGGAATTCCCTTCAAAACCCGCCGCCAACTCCTCCGCAAACACATGGAATTCACGGACTACTTCGGCAAGCTATACCGACCCGCCATTCTTCTTGATACTCCACCCCAGTCTCCCCCTTCCTCTCAAACTTATATTTCCCTTTTTCCCTTTTTATTCTTCCCTCTTTCTGCTTTCCGTTTTTCTTTATCAGTAACAATATATATATATCAAAGAAATGTTCCGCAAAACTTGAGCGCGTGAGAGAAGTAAGAAAATAAGCAAAAGAGAGAAAGAAAAAGAAACCGTGAGTGTGAGATGATGAAGAAGAGCTTCCGCATAAGAAATGCCCGGTCCGCCCCGGAAAGAGAACCACTTAGTCCCCGCACTTCCTTTTATTTACTTTTCTGCTTTCTTTTTTTGTTTTTTTTTTTTTTATATTTACTTTCATTTTATTCTTTTTTATTTATATTTACTTTTATTCTATTCTTTTTTTTTATTTATTTCTTATTTTATTCTTTTTATTTATCCCCACTTTTTCCCGCCGCCCAGAAAATCACAAACATAACCCAAAAGATAAGACTTGAAAACATAACCTAAAAAAAAAAAAGAAAACTTGAGAACCAAAGAAAAGAAAGATTCCCGCTTAAGTGCCTGGACCGCCCCAGAAGAATTGCCACGCAATT
>KN361762.1:0-15086 GCA_000785685.1 Uromyces viciae-fabae
AAATCTTCTCCTTTCCCTGCTTATCCGCAGCCCTTAGCGCAATCTACCCCGCATCACCTTCCTGAGCAACCCACTTCCGCTTGATTTATCCGCATAACCGCTCAGCCCCTGTAAACTCTATGCTCCGCTTTCAGTAGAAAAGCACTGCAAATCCCCAACGCTAAAGGCGAATAACTCTGCAGATACTTTCCAGTTTCTGCCAAAGCATTGAATTAGCTTGCGTGATGCATTCCACCACTCCACACACCTCCCCACCTTTTCCACCACTTCCCAAAACAAATATCAATTCCACAAAGAGCCACCCACCACTCCCCCCACACATTTGTTGTGACACTACATTGGCATTTGTATTAAGAAAAGTGCCATATTCTGAACCACAGCTAATCACAGCATCTGAAATAGGAAACAGGCCCACGGCTCCTTGCATGAAAGTGATCTCAGTTTCTGAATCACAAATATGATAACACATCTGAGATTGTTTCACAAATTTCATAAATTCTCTTGAGATCCCATTACTCCAATCAAAATCATACTCTATATCCGATTTCCATTTATTTTACTCATTTTTCTGGACCAGTATGTTTATCCCAGGACTAGAGATATTCTCCTCAAGATGAATCACGTACAATATTGCAGGAAATGAGTGATGTGTGAAATCATGATTCATCTGCTCAAGATCATGCCTAGCTTCAGTGATTAACTTGTGAGTTTCATGCATTGCAGAGCCAAGTTTCATCCCAAACCTGAGTATTTTGTGCTCCCCTTGGATTGAAGTGGATCATAATTAATAGCGCAAACACCAAAGCCTTGATAGTTTCTGGGTTTGTCAAATGTCAAAGGAGTCTTGAAGATTTCCAATTGTGTTTGCTTCCAAGGCAATAATGACTTGCATAATTGGCCATAAAAATGGTCTGCTTCAAGATACCAAAAGATTGGAATTTAAACCACATTTTAACATAGAGAGAAATCTCATTAAATTTCTCTTCAATCAAGGTGTAGGTAAAGCAAGATGAATCATCTGAAACTTAAAATTTGAAATCTTCATTTTAATTTGTGTTTTGATCTTTTGAACTGAACTACTTTTGACAATCCTCCAGTTTGCCCTGTCCTAAACTAAAATTATACCATCATTTGTCCAATTTAATCAGAGCACACTGTTTCCTCGAATCTTCAGATGATCAGGTATAAATTTCATATCAAGTCTTGAGGTCTTGCAAATTTTAGCCTTCTTCTCAAGCTTGTTCAAGTACCCACCCAGAAATTTTTTCAAACCATGAGCCTCCTCAGCCAAAAAGCCATCATTCAGAAACCAGATTTTTTGGTATAGTTTGTAAAGATAGCGGCTGATAAAGTGACAATTTGTATTGAGAGCTTGGGTCTCCTCTACCAAAATGACTCAATTAAGTACAACTATTTTTCAAATCATGAGTCCCCTCAGCCGGGATTCCAGATTGGTTAATGAGCTCTTGAGTGCATTTTGGAAAAGGGATGGTTGATAAATTGACCATAGCCTTAGCACTTGATTTTTTCCACCAGACAATAATAGTTGTTGTGAGAGAAGATTGGGGCATTTTCAGAGCATAAGTTGAGTATTGACTGAGTTTTCCACAGTTTCACCAAGCAATTTACTGCAAGATGAACTTCAACCTAATGGAATGTCAACTCTCAGTTAATAAGTTGCAATGAAAGGTTCACCAGGACCAGCTTCAAATATATTTAATTCTCTATTGAAAGCATAGCTTCCAATGGAAGTTCAATTGTTCATCCGCTCTGACTCCCTCTTAATATATATTCAAAATAAATCTTGTGTTGCTCCACAAAATCCACAAAGATGCAAAAAAAACCCCTGGGAAAATCTAATGGAGCAAAAAGAAAGAGTTCAACTATCATTCTCCGGATTCATGTTACTAAATAAAACTCACATTAAGAGGAGCTATTGGACAAAATGGAAAAATTACAGAAACTTTCACCAAAGCATTGGCTCTAAAAACCATCAAAAATCAAAAATTTCAGATTCAATTTCCTCAGGAATCATTATTTCAAGAAGAGTTACGCAAATGAAGAATCAAACAAATCAAAAATCAAAATCAGAATTAATGGCTTTGATCACAATATGTGCCATGCAGATCTTGATGGCAGACACAATAAGTTGATTGTACTCTAAGATAAAGCTGTTATCAATGAAAATTGTTGTAGAAAAAGGGAATAAAGAAGCGCAGTAAGATAAATCAGGGCATGTATCAGACCTCCTTGCTCTTGCAGAGAAACAAACCAGATATATATTTTGTTTACTGAGGTTTTCCGGTGAATGGAAATATCACTACTGAGATAATTATTGTAACAGTAATTCATTAAGCTAATTTATAGGAATTAAATGTGGATAGTTATCAAATTGCATTACACTAAAATGAGTCCAAATCCAAAAAAGATTGTCAGATCACTTATCACAGACTAATCTTTATCAATCTTTAGTTCACATTCTTAACAACATTGATTTGCTCTGAGGAATTTCTTTACATTAGTCTACACATTGATTTCAAGCCAAGAGAATTTTCTGTTTAGGAAAGAATCCTGTCTCACAAACATGAGAATTAAAGTGAGTTAAAAACTTGTTGGATTGTGTCTAAAAGGTGTGGTTTTTGTGAGTGGGTACCAAATCCATCTACATATCTGTTTTTCTATGTTATCAAACACAAATATAACTTAGAAAAATTCATGGATACCTTTTAACTTAGACATTTTTAAACAGGGACAAATTCTTTTTCTTGAATCCAGAATCTTCCGTCAAAAGAGATAAGATTTTCATGGATGCAGCTTGAGAGTGCCACGATAATGCTTTTTTAGTCCAGAGGGCTTGCATGTTTGAAATTAAAGGAAAAAAAACAACCAACACACCACTCTTACTTGAAAAAATCATAATCAACTGACAACTACAAAGTGACATTATAATTGAGCTGTTAGGTTCCAAAATTGAGGAATTTTCAAGAACCAATATTGCAAACATTAGCCCCCCTGAATGATGTGTTTGTCTGATTGTTGATCAAAAGAATGAGATGCTTAATCAATATCTATTGTTTTGTGAGATGAATGGGATGAGGATTTCAGACTCACTCCCTCTTTAAAACCTTTCTTGTGCTAGCCACTATTGCTTTCCTCCCTCTCTTTTTTTGGTAATGTATTTTTGGTTTCTGAAAGGTTATTACATGAAGAAATTACAGGCTTTACAACTCTAAATTTGGAATGATGGATGTCAAATACTGATAGTGAGGCTGGTTCATAATTTTATTCTTAAATTGTGCTTCTGTATAATTGTATAGATTGATGGATTTGGACAAATGTTTGAGGGAATATTCCTGTAATTCTACTGGAGATCAATTCAGAAAAGTGAGGGTTTAAAGTAGAATTCCAAATCCTTCATCAAGAGCCATCTGGACAGAATATGGTTGACTAATATTTTAGTATTTGGATGAGGAAATGTTATTACCAGTTCATTCTGGAGAGGTTGAGGGGATCAGGCTTGAAGATTCTACCTTCTTTGCATCTGTGATTGTGGATATTTTCATGAAACCAGGGATGTTTTAAAGGTTTCAAAACCGGAAACCATTATTAATATCATATGAAGGGAGACAATATTACAGAAGCTCGGAAGTCACAATCATAAGGCTTAGTTTACTTACTTGAATGTATTTGTTCTGTTCTGGAACTCTGTGGACCCTTTTTTGAGTGTCATTGGATCTAGTTACTTCATACTTTACTCGTACGTTTCATGTTGAGTGAAACTAAATTCAAGCTGAGGCGCATACATGGCACCACCATAGTGCTGAAAAAGACCCCGGGGGTTCAATGAGCCTTGAGTTTAGAAAGAACTTAATTCCATAGGCCAATAATAAAGGTATGTAGGTTTCACCTAATTTTAATATTTCAAGACCTTATAGAGCCTAACACTTTGGCCCCAGAGTTGTACTCACCGCCACTGTGGTGTGACCAAACTCAAATTTCTCCAGACTTTTGTCACAGCCAAACTATTGATTTTTTGTTTTAGAAAACCAATATTCAAGATTGGAAGATAATGTAAATCATAAATTTAGATTATTAAATCTAGAAGCTTATAAAAATTATACTTTAAAATTATTTTCATTATTAAAATAATTATTAACAGGTGACTAAAAGCATTAAAATTAGTATTATCATTTTTATATTATGTTTATATTATGTTTACATTTTGTTTATATTATGTTTATATTATTTTTATATTGTTTTTATATCATGTTTATATTATGTTTATACTATGTTTATATTATTTTTATATTATGTTTATATTATTTATTATATTTTACATTATTTGTTATATTTTATATTATTTGTTATATTTTATATTTATTTTTATATTATGTTTATATTTTGTTTATATTATGTTTATATTATTTTTATATTATTTTTATATCATGTTTATATTATGTTTATACTATGTTTATATTATGTTTATATTATGTTTATATTATTTATTATATTTTACATTATTTGTTATATTTTATATTATTTGTTATATTTTATATTATTTGTCATATTTTATATTATTATTAAATTACTTGTTTCTTGTTAAAATAATATATCAATATTTTATTTTGGCATCATCAATTTTGCCTTTAGTTCTGCAATTCTCACACTTCTTGGTTCTTCTATTGTAATATTGGGGAATATCACAAATTTTTCCTGCTATTTAGGTGGGATTTCTGTCAAATCACAGCTATTGACCACAAATGTGTAAGAATCTCAATAATTGTTGAAATTAATCTTTATAGTTTTTATTTGAAAAATTTTGTGAAAAAGAAAAGAATGACATCATTAATTTTAAACCTAAAATCAAATTTATGATGTCATTTTCTTTTATTTTTCTTTTATTATTATTTTATTATTATTTTATTATTATTTTATTATTATTTTATTATTATTTTATTATTAGTTTATTATTATTTTATTATTATTTTATTATTATTTTATTATTAGGGTTTTGGGTTCCACACACGGTCAAACCACATTTAAACACAATTTGATCATCACGGCAACGTAACTGCGCTGCGCGCTGGCACGTGGTGTGTGATATGCACACTACCAAAAATCTATGTGGCTCAAAAAGTGAGGGTGTGTCTTCTGAGCGCACCCAAACAAAAAAAAACAAAAAAAAAGAGAATGAGAAAATAGATACAAAAGATAAAAAATAAGAAAAAAATATAGAAAAGAAAAAAATATATAAAAAAGAAGAAAAAGATATAGAAAATAAAGCACTATATAAAAAAGAAAAGATCAAAAGAAATTCTAAAGGAACAAAAAATAGGAACAAAAAAGAGAAAGAAAAATAAAATAAAGAGAAAAAGAAAAGAATAAGAAAACAGGGTGGAAATAAATGATAACAAAAAAAGAAAAAAGGAGAAACAAAAAAAGGCAAAATTAGCAAGAGAAAGAAAAGAGAGGAAAAAAGAAAAAAGACAAGGACCAAGAAAAAGATAAAAAAGAAAAAGGAACAAAAACAAAAAATCATATAAAATCACAATCTTAAAAATATCAATTCAAAGTAAAAAAAAATTATTTTGTTTTCCTTTTTATGTTTAATCTTTGATTTCTTTTTCTTTTTTTTAAGTTGTAAATTAAGATTATATTCTGTTTCTTTTTCATTTTTTTTTCCTGAAATCAAATTGATTAATTGAGGAAAAAATGGTAGTGTCCCAAGGGAGAGACTTATAACCATCAAAGGAGATACTCTTTATGGTTCTAAAACAAATTTTTTCATAATTTTAGACCTAGGATAACTGGTATAAGAAGAGGTACCAGAGATTTAGGTTCAAAACCGTGTGGAAAAAAAAAAAATAAATTAAGATTGTATTCTGTTTCTTTTTCATTTTTTTTTCCTGAAATCAAATTGATTAATTGAGGAAAAAATGGTAGTGTCCCAAGGAAGAGACTTATAACCATCAAAGGAGATACTCTTTATGGTTCTAAAACAAATTTTTTCATAATTTTAGACCTAGGATAACTGGTATAAGAAGAGGTACCAGAGATTTAGGTTCAAAACCGTGTGGAAAAAAAAAAAAAGTTCCTTTTTTTTTTATTAAAAACAGTTTGGAAAGCTCTTTCCACCTCCAAGACCATTTTTTTTTATGTTTAATCTTTGATTTCTTTTTCTTTTTTTTAAGTTATAAATTAAGATTGTATTCTGTTTCTTTTTCATTTTTTTTTCCTGAAATCAAATTGATTAATTGAGGAAAAAATGGTAGTGTCCCAAGGGAGAGACTTATAACCATCAAAGGAGATACTCTTCATGGTTCTAAAACAAATTTTTTCATAATTTTAGACCTAGGATAACTGGTATAAGAAGAGGTACCAGAGATTTAGGTTTTCAAAACCGTGTGAAAAAAAAAAATGTTCCTTTTTTTTTTATTAAAAACAGTTTGGAAAGCTCTTTCCACCTCCAAGACCATTTTTCAAATGGCTGGAAACTTTTTTAAATTGTGTATGGCCACTTAAAAAAACTGTGTGCCCAAAAATAAAAAAAAAGAGAGAATTTTGAACTTTTAACCATAGAGGAAAATATAGCATCCTTTCAAACCCCCAAAACTAGTTATATATATATTTCTATTTTTTAAAAGAGTTTAAGATAACTGTGTGCCGGCACAGAAAACCTTGTGTGGGCACGCAGCATGGTTACATCACTGCAACTTTCAAACTGTGTGTCAACACGGTTTGACCGTGTGTGGAAAACAAAACCCTATGGTTATTTATTTATTCATTTTTAACTGTTTCAGAATTTTTAATTCTGAAACATTATTTTATAAATAATCAAGAAGTTTAATCTTTTTCTCATGAACAAAGATTTTAACCATTCTTATTATCATTTTCAATCTTGAGAAATGCTTTGTACATTTTCATTCAATTCCTTTGTTTATTTTCATTTTGTAACTTTTGTTGTTGTCATTTTTATTTTTTCTTTATTTTATTTTTTTATTTTTTCTTTTTAAGAAACATCATAATTATTTTGACAGACTGAAGTGCCATTAAACAAATGGTCAGAAATTTTATCTTTATCAGATAGAATTGTACCTTCCTGTGACTTTGGCGGTAAAGTACCCTGCTAGCTTCAAGGTTTTTTGAATTTCAAAGCTTGGTACACTGATTTTGAGTTGGTTTTTGATAAGAATTCACGCCATTGGTCTTGCTGGAGTTCAACGAGTTGTTGTTGGAAAGTCTGATTCCGATGGTTATACTGTTCAATGTCTATTTGAGCATTGGTAAGGAGCATCGTCCTCCTGCAAGCCTTCCTTTTTTTAACCAAGGGGTCAAGGATTTCCCTTTTCCACCATTTATTGCATCTAGCAGGATTATCTTTGACCAACTTACTCTGTGCCTTCCAAGTATCACTAATCAATTTCTTCAGTGTTTGTTCAAAAAGATAAATATTGGTAATTGAGATGGAATCACTTAGCTGAGTGATATTTTTCTGAACCTCTGTTGCTAGTTTTAATCACTTTAATTTTTCCAGTTGTGGGATAATGCGGCTAAAATTAAACACAGGTTTAAAAAAATTTAAGGGCCAAGATCAAATTTTGATTATCTGATCAGTGGCTGTGATAGGAAACCTGTGCTCCCTGTATTATTTTACTTGCAAGATAGTTGCACCAAACAAAATCTATCACATTTTACGCTCCTTTACTGGAAATAAATGTTGGGGAGCTGCAATTTGATCTCAATCAAAAAACACCTTTCCCACAAATCTTGATAAGATTGGCTGCCCCTTCATGGACATGATTTTTATCCTGCAGGATTCCATGATTTTTGATGTAGATTGGTGTTGATTGTGTTGATTGAAGGAATTTGGTGGTTGTTTAGGTTGAGGAGGAAAGTTTCTAGGCTGTTGACCCCTAATTTGGTGCTTGGCAGATTGTATATATACATTGATTAGACAGATTTTTTAGTTGGGCTTGATTTAAACATCCAGAGCTGTTAAAAATTTACTGCTATAAGGCAAAATTGAAATGTCAGCTGATTGGAAAAATTTTCTAATATAAATCATGGTAAAATGTTTATTATTGAGGTCTCTTAGGGAATGCACCGCGTTGTAAAAATTAAACCATGCTTCATGTTCTAAAGGAAGTAAAGCCAACAGATTATTGTATGGTTCTTGAAGGAGTAAAAAAATTGATGAGACCGGTTCATCATAGTGACAACATTGCTGTTATGAAAGTTCAACTGTATAATGCAGGAGTTTGAATAAAGATCTTCATTTCTAAAAGAAAAATTGAGGGTAGATACAATAGTGTTAAGGAAAGAAGAAGGTGTCAGTTAAGTTTGTAATTCATACCTGATTATGGTGATTTTTGGAAATGAGCCAATTCTTATTTACTCCATACTCCTTATCAAACGCAGTGTGGGAAGTCCAAAATTCCTGCCCTTTACCATCATCCCAACACACCACACAGATGGTTTCAGTACCATTTCAGGCCTCTACGCAATCTTGGGTCTTGTGGCTACCACCACATTTACCGCATCTTGATGGGGATCAACACCATTTACCAAAGTGTCCCATCACCAAACATCTGAAACATTTAGGGGCTGCTCTTTTGAATTTGTCCGTGCAATGAAAACTACTATTTCAAAATATTTGTTTCCAGACTAGAGAATCAGCGGTAAATGTGTTTTTGAAAGTAAGGACTACCCAGTTTGTTACTACCTAGCCATTCGATTTTGAACAAGTGGATGACATATAAATTGTTCTCCCTAAAAAAAAATCATTTCTATCTGGTGCCTCTAGCTTGCAGTTGAGAGGAACCCCATGCACTAAAGGGGCTTGGTGTTGCTTCTAAGTCTGAATGTAGTTGTTTAGACCATTCATGCTTATTCTGGTTGAGCCATTCCTTCTGATTATGATTTTGTGAGTAAAAACTGATGTTGCCTGACAGAAGAATACAGACTCCTTTCACTACAACCTTTTCACCCTGAACTTCCACTTTCAAATAATCTAAGATATTGTTTGTTTTCTCAACAATATCCTTGCACGGTGTGTCCTTAAGAGGGTTGGTGCCAACTTTGATATTTATGATGGTTCTACCTGGCCTAGCCGCTATGAGTTCTTCACGTGTGTGTGTGTGTGTGGGGGGGGGGGGAGGAAGTTAGCCCTTGCATTATTGGACACATGGAGATTGTTTTTTGAGTTAATTGATTGAGCTCTAGGGATTGGATTCTTGAATTTGTCCTCTGGAGCTGCTCAATCAACACTTGGTGTTGCTTTTGTTGCCTGGTATCATTGTTCATGAGTTGTAAAATGACCGCAATGGTTGTTGCTTCCAGGCCAACGTTTCCCATGCTATCCATTTTTTTGGTATCCAAACATGACATAGAAATCTGACTAGAGATGATTTTCTAGTTGCAAAAGTTATTGGTTTTGGAGGAAGGGGGGCAGGATCAACTGGGGCTGTCTCCTGTTGAACTTCCATCATGATCAATGAATTGTCAAGATTCTGAGATGGTGTACCACAGTTGGCCATCATAAACAATTTTTGAGGTGGGAGCTTGAGATGTGTTGCGACCATTATTCATCAAAACCAAAAAGGCATTCCTAGTGGGGATGTGGCGGAGGGGAGAGGGGTCTGGAGGGAAAGGATCAGGGGGAGGCATGATGGAGAAGCGCGCGTATAGTTTGGGTGAGTTTTTCTTTTTTTTTTTTTAGGGGTGGAGGTTGGAGGAACAAGGAGATGTTGTAGTTGCGGACAGAAAACGCGGTGGGGGCTCTGGCGTACTGGTTCAGCCATAAGCCGGAATTCAGCTCAGTCGGAGTTCAGTCCGTAGCTCAAGTCCGCGCCCAAAGTCGCGTGTGCTGCGCGTCAAGGTACCATTAAGCAGACGCATCCCATCACACTCTGTTGCACAACTCACCACTCAATTCTAATACCAATCCACTCAATTCCGAGCAAAGGGAGACCCTTCAGAAAAATGTATGGTAATCATGCTACTCCTAACGTCGGTCCATCTAACGCAGGAATAGCTACTACATCAAATTTACAAAAGAAGTCGCGTCGGACGGCCACGAGTAGTAACCCCACAGGCTCAAATCAAAATAACCTGAACATTAATAATCGTCATCAAATCGGGAATACACCCTCTTTACCCAGTCGGAGAGGAAGATTAGGAATGGGAGGTGGGATGGAAGATGAAGATAATTTGATTAGAGAATTGACAGAAGAGCAAAAACTTGAAATCAAAGAAGCATTCGAATTGTTTGATACGGATAAAGATGGTGCAATTGATTGTAAGCCTCCTGATCAATTTTTCGTGATTTTATTAGACTCTTTTCATTATTTTTGCATAGTTAGAGAGTGAAGCTGAATGAATGCTTGTCTCCTTTTCTATAATTAATGATTCACGTTGATAAAATCAAGATCATGAGTTGAAGGTAGCAATGAGAGCATTAGGATTTGACCTGAAGAAACCGGAAGTATTAAAAATCTTGAGAGATCATGATAAAACAGGTCAAGGATTAATCGAGTTTCATGAATTCGATAAAGTTAGTAAGTTTTAATTCCTCAACCACGATCTTAGCCTTTTTTTTTTTTTTTTACACAATGGTCGATCAAAGTCAATATGAATGACGCTTCTAACAAAATCCATTTAATTCATTCTGTTGTCAAAAAGTGACTGAAAAAATTCAGGCAAGAGATCCAAGGGAGGAAATTTTACGAGCATTTAAATTATTTGATACCGATAATACTGGCAAAATTTCACTTCGCGATCTGAGGAAGATTTCCAAAGAATTAGGTGAAAATTTAGATGAAGAAGAATTGTCAGTTTCCGAATTAACTTTATCATTGCTAGAAAGAAGAAAAAGAAAAAAAAGTAAAAATTTGATTCTCAAACTTTTTTGTTTGATTTTTTTCTTTAGGTCGGCAATGATAGAAGAATTTGATTTGGATCAAGACGGTGAAATCAACGAACAGGAATTCTTTGCGATCATGTCAGATGAATTATAAAAAACTTGAATCAATATAAATTACCCCAAAAACCGACATGACTGCGATCAATGTTATTTCATAATTTTTTTAACCTGATTCTTTTCTTTTTTTTGCTGTGTCATAATCAACGAGCTCTTCTTTTGAATGTCAGAAATCAGTATTGTGTATGTATTTTGTTAACTTGGAAAAAGGAGTGGTTTTGTTATTTTTGAAACTTCTTTATTAGGTGTTACTCAAGTGCAAACGAAACTTTTCTTTGTGAATACATGTCAGCTTGTTCTCCTTTTTAAAAACTAAACTATTAATATTAGCATGAGCATTATAACAAGCTCATTCAAATCACTCAAATGTTCATTCCATGGTTCAATTAAATTATCCTTCTCATCATTGGAAGGAGAAAAAGACTCTTCATCAGATAATACTATTTTAATTGAACTTTAAAAGAACGATGAAGAGTGCACCATAACATGAGAATTTACCCTTCAATGGCATTTTTATTTTTTATTTTTTCTCCTTTTCAACCTTTTTCACGATCATCGATCAAGCGAACACTTTTTTCCTTCCGGCTTACATGGAATTGACATTATTATTTCAGCTTGAATCTGCTTGCTTTTGATTCATAAGATAATATATCTATCGTGCAATCAAGAGCAAAAGTAGGTTACAAATTCAGGAAACCAAAAGAAAATAAAAGAAAAGGAAAAATAAACAACAATATCTGATGGTAAATTTGAGAGTATTTTTTTCCCCTTTTTTTGAAAAAAAGATGAACAAGATAAAAAGATGATCTTTTAGATGATATCTTCTTCATCTTCATCTTCGCCGCTTTCCAAGTTAATTGTATCTAAAATTTTGGTGAAAATTCAATCAATACCAAGCTCTCAACAAGATAAAAGGTAAAACTTCAAGTTATAAATAATGAAAATTAAAACTTAACTTCCGAATTTAGAATACAAAACTTTCTTTAAATCAGACATTTCCTCTTCCAAGTTACTCAAATCTGAATTGAAATGTGAGATTTTATTTTTCAAATCTTCTAAACGCTTGGAAAGTTGATTTTCTTGAAATTGCGATCTTTTGATGTGTACATATGAGCTATCCAATTTATACCTTCAAGAATAATTCGTTTATTTGAACGAAAACAAGAGGGGAAAGAAAAAGAAAAAGATGAATAAAAACATTTTAGTAAAACAAGATATGAACAAAAATGACAGGATTCTCTGAGATATATAAGAATCGAGGAGAAAACTAAAGAGAATAGAAACAGCAAGTAAGAAAAATAGACAAACATAATCAAATCATTATCCATGCATTTATGATCGACATCGTCAGTGGTTGCATCAGGAACATCGTCATCAAAGCTAGACAGCAGCAAGTCGTTCTCTAATTCGATCAAATCGTCCAATTCTAATGACTTGGTTTTAATCAAGTTCTTAAATTTGTTTCGCTTGATGTTTAAATTTGAGAATTGATTTATCAACTTTTGATCTTTCCACGTTACTTCGATCTCCTCCTCCTCTGCTTTGTCCCCGATCGTACCTGTCGGTCTAGTTTGGTCGAGCTAGATGCGATTAATCGGTCCATGTCAAGATCCAATCATAAATCTTTGTGTGCTTCATGCGAAGGACCGGTGAGAAAGAAGACAAGTAAGAATACTCACCACTTGCATGCTGGCTGATGAAGGAAAATGAATGCACTAATAATTATAATCATAATAAATTAATCGGTTCTCAGCACAATCTCAAACACTGACAGGGACAATAACAGGACCCTGTCGGCTTCAATCTAGGCCTTGATCATCTCTATACTTGATGGTATCATTCGTAGATGAAGCTGAGTTTCCTGAAACCCATTGATGCAATCATTGAGATGAGGCAATACTTGTGATCTTCATTAAAACAAAGGCGGGCTAAAACAGACCACCGATCAATACCTCCAGATTGAGCCCTGATCACAAGCCCGTTTAGCATAGTCGTTATTGCGCGGCACTTGTACGGTTGCTGATTCTGAAATGCCGAGGTCGCTAGTTCAAATCTGGCAACGGGCAGATATTTTTAACCCCAGCAGATACAGATAAGCAATGTCTCAGGAATTTTGTTTTTTGATCCACACAATTGTAGCTCCCGCAGACCACATCAATTGCCATACAGGATTTTTTCTCCTCAATTTTTATTTTTCTCCTTCCAGAAATGTGACATTAACTTCTTCCATAATTTATGGGCTGTATTTAGTTAGTCATACAAGTTGAGACATTTATCTTTTTATAGTTGACATCTTGAGCTCAAGAGACATACATAACTTCACGGAAATGATCACAAAAGAAATGTCTGGGGCCAAACCAAGTCCGTAATCTAGGAAGATGTCAGAATGTCTTGGTGTTGAAAGTAGGTATTTAAATCTTTCCCAACCCAGGCTCAAGTGTGGTTTCACTTCAGCCATCTCTTTTCTGAAAATATTTGCATCAACTTCAGGTTATCAAAATAATAATATTATTTCTTCAAAAGTAAATAAATAAAAAAATGAAAATATATTAAAAGAATAAAAATAGGGGGTGTTTTTTGCACCACCCTTTTCCTGCCTAGCACTGCCTTTTGAACTCAGGAGGATGTTGAGTTTTTTTGTTTTTTTCAAATATTTTCAAAAAATACTTCCACATGTCCTAAAATTAACAAACTTCTTTCCCAGCCTCCTGTGAGGAATGCTGATTCAGCTGATTCTGAGCTTTTTAACTGAAAAAAAATAGTGAGGTATTCTTTATATAGGGAGTACACCAAATTCAATAAGAAATAAAAATACCATATGGTTTTTGTCCAAATAATAAGACATTTTAATTTGAAAAAAATATTTAAAATAAATAAATTATAAAATCAAGTTTAATAAATAAAGATTAATTAAATAAAAATTAATAAATAAAGATTGCTTTTGATGATTAATACCACAGCAATATTTTAAATAATAAATAAAGGCATTACTAAATACACGCAGTTGGCCCACAAACTCACACAGTTTTGACCACATGCACATGGTGTGAAATTTATATTTGTGTTGGGCAGTGGTGGCAAAGGTGGAGTGGTATGTGGAGTGGTGGAAGGCATTGTGCAAGTTGATCAGATGCTTTGGCAGAGGTGGCCAGTATCTGCAGAGTTATTTGCCTTTAAAGTTGGGGATTTGCAGAGTTTTCTTACGAAAAGCGGAGGAAGAGTGGAGCGTAGGGTTTTTGGGGGCTGAGCATTTATGCAGATTAGGCAAGCGTAGAAGGGTTACTCAGCAAGTTTCTGCGGGGTAGATCATTCTAAGGGCTGCAGATCAGCAGGGGAAGGGGAAGATTGTTGAACAGATAATGATCCAATCTGGTGGGCTGTGAGAAGTAGGGTGGTGTTGGTTGGCAGTAAGGGCTTGGGTAGTAAGGCAGATGCGGAATAGGTGATTGGGGAAAACGGCTGCGGAGATGGAGATTGTGGGTACACAGTGGAAAACAGGGGGGATCAAGGGATGGGGGTGCGGGAAGGGAAGTGGTGGAGATTTGAGTGGTAAATAGGATACACACACTTTTTATACATAGAACTATTTACACTAAAATCATAGCAACAGTGGGCCACTACGCTACACTACGCTACATGACCGATAACCGTTAGCGTAGCACTTTTTTTTTTCTTCCCACTTTGTGTAGCGTGTGTCGTAATTTTATTCCGCTACACTAACAGTTAGCGTAGCAGAAAATTTTCATTGAAATTTTTTTTGTAGCGTTAGTTGAAAATCTTATCTGCTACACTAACAGTTAGAGTAGCTTTTACTCCGCTAACAGAATTTTGAAGAATCTGTAGCGTAACTTTTTCCCAACAATCAGCGTAGCGTAGCTGAATGAAAACTACGCTACGCTGCGCTACACACGCTAACCACTCAACTAACCACTCAACTAACAGTTGAATCAAATATTTGAGCAGGGTGGGAATGAAACCCATGTACTCAAAATCTTAGGCTAGCCCAGACGTGGTCTATCACAGTCACAGAGACCACTAGACCAGTGTGATCCTGTATTTCTGCTTGGGCTCTTTTTTATTTTTTATTTTTTATTTTTTATTTTATTTT
>JNCO01003374.1:0-16845 GCA_000785685.1 Uromyces viciae-fabae
CCTTTCTCAAAAAAAAAAACTCAAACAAAACCCTATCCTAAAATAATCAAATCAAAAGAATAAAAAAAAAAAAAATCTTTCTTCTATATTTCATCTAATTTTTCCCTTATAAATTTCTTCTTCTCCCTCCAAGTCTTTTCTAATCCTGCCACCATCCCTCTAAATTTCACCAAGTTTTTTGCCGGCATCATCTTTATCGCCGCTGAAAGCATATCTGTTGTCTCTTCCTCCAGCCTTCGCACCTGCTCCTCCACTTCCTTCTTCCTCTCTAGCTCCCTATCCGGATTGACCTTCACCAGTTTCTCCCAGGTGCCTTGAAAGATTGAGGGGTATCCTTGCTCTCCCTGCGCTTCTTTGGACGACACCAATTCATTTTCCTCTTCGATTTTGGTTCTCGCCCTTTTGAACTGCAAACCTTCGGAATCCTCTGAGTTGATCCTTGCTCTATTTTGAGCACTCGACCTTGCACCCAACCTAACTCCAACTTTGCTCTCTGAGCTTTTGTTGGATGACAATTCACTTGATCCTCACATCATTATCTGTTGCAAATCTGTTCAAATTTGGTTCTCAGCCTCTTTTCCTTTTATTTTTGCCTTTCTCTCTTTCTTTTTCTATCTCTTTCTCTTTTAATTTCTTTTAAAAAAAAGAAAGAAAAAAAACTCACCCAATGCATTTCCTACCCAAGAGGTCTCATTTGCCCATCTCTTGATATCCTCCTGGACGTTTGGGGAGAATACTGATCCCACTGGCTCCACAGTCACTTCTGTATTTTTGTCCGCATGGCAAAATGGGTAGTCTCACACCTTGCCAGTCTCCTTGTTGACAAAGACATATTTCTTTGGGCCTTTTCCAATCAAGTCTGGTCCCCGGTTGAACGCCACTTGACTGCGCCGACAAGTCTCGCACTTGTCCTTTCCTTTTGTACCAGCCTGGATTGATTTCCCGCAAATCAGTTTCTTCCTTTTGCACCACTCGCACGCAGGAACAAACTGCTTGACTTTCATTCAACCCTCCTCCTGATCTGTACAGTTGTATTTTGTGGGTGTCATCCTGAAAATTTTGCTGATCTTGCTGGGCAATTCCATTTTGATATGATGAGTAATAAGGGAGGAGATGGATAGGTTGTGTGTGTTGTAGTTGTATGGAAATTGTTTTTGGAGGGAATCGGGAAGGTGGGTTCTTTTCCGCTCAGAGACTTTGCTTCTTTATACCCGGGCACCTTTCATGCAACAAATGGACTTTTCCGGATTTAGATTGACTGCACATCCAGAAAAACAATCTTAAATATCCTTTTCCGTTTAAACTCTCCGCTTGCACTCATGCGATCAACTCAGGATCATGTAGATCCTCAGCACACAGTTATTACATGCTTTTCCGCACATGTGGCAATCCGGTCTCCTTATACAGACACTCTTGCATCTCACTCCCACTTCATTACATAATGTGACATTACTCCTCTCTCCAGTTTCTGTGATAGTAGGCTGGGTCCAAATGGTTTCCTCTCTTCTCCTCTTGTTTCAGCCTTCCCAGAAGTATTGACCAATCCAGTTGTATTCCTTCACAACCAGTTGTCATTTCAAAGCCTGTACATTTCCTATGCTATGCCTTTCCATTCTTCATACACTTATGCCTTATCTCATCCTCATCTATAAAAGCTCTTGTACTTTTGTTCTAATGTTCCTCACAAAATTAGACTAAGTTTCTTAGAACAACTATTTCCATTAAAGCCTTCAGAGCCTTGCACTTGAGACATCTCCTTGAAGTAAATCTTTGAATCTCCTTTCAACACTTGACTCAAATTCCAATCTCAAACCTGAAGTACTTTGAGTAGCAGCCTATTCCTCTTGGTCTTATTCTACTTCATTCCTAGTGCCCACCCAGCTGCCTACACCAGCCGCCATGTGACATAAACCTACCAAAAATGTTTGGAATTTTTTCTTGCTTCATATTCTGGCTTTTTAGCTAAAAAAAAAAACATTGAAGAACCCCTTATTTAGGAAGTACACTAAATCAAATAAAAAATAAAGAAAAATAATTAATGCGGGAAATATGGGTTAAAAATTATATAACATATACTTACACCCTGTTGAAGTGTGGGATAAAATTTTTATCCACAGGAAAGCAAAAAAATTTAATTTTACATTTACTTTTTCAAAATTTTGGTACATGCACCAGTTTTTGCAAAGGTAAATGTAAAAGCAACTTTTTTTGCTTCACCTTGGATAAAAAATTTTATCCCTCATTTCAATCTGATTAAAATACATTTGATAAAAACTTTGGCCCATATTTCCCGCATTAACTATTTTTATTTATTTTTTATTTGATTTAGTGTAATCCCTAAATACAAAGTACTTCATTGTTTTTTTTGAGCTAAAAAAAATCAGAATATGTAGCATGGGGGATCAGATGGATGCCAAAAAAGTTTGGTAAATTTAGCCCCTTTAGAATTATTTTTAAAAAGTATTTGAAAAAACAAAAAAAGCCGGACGTCCCCTGGCAGTCAAAAGGAGGCGCAGGGAAGTTTTTGGGTGGTGCCAAAACCAGTCCCCTATTTTTTTTATTTTTCATTTTTTAATGAATAAAAGAAAATGGATGATAAAATGAAGCAAGGATGGGAGTGGAAAAAATACACAGAAAAACAACACCAAGTAGATCCACTTTATGAAGGCCCCTGGGGCCTTGCATCAGCCAAATTTCCACCCTGATGTACGCGGCTACATCAGGGTGGACATGGTTTTTTCCAAATAAATTGGAGATGACGTGCATATTTGTTACACTAGTCTCCAAAACAATATGACATAAAGTTAATCATGAATTACACGTACAAATGCTACATAGTTCAAACAAAATGAAAGATAATTTAAAGGAAAGAACTCAATGGAGAGTGCCAAGAAACCTCCCCTAGTGACAACACGCCCTTTTCAAGCTGAAAAATTAATGGTTCAGAAGATGTGGTAACAATACCATCATCTTCATGAATCCAAATGACCCACTGTCTCTCTGCATGTTGGAGAATATAGAGACTGTTATCAAACTGGGAGGGTAGGTAGCCCAGACCAGTCAACCCACTCTTAATATATTTCCACCAGAAGTGTGCAGCTATATTTCCACCAGCAGTGTGCAGCCTGACTTGTAACATATAAGGCCCTTTTCAAATGCAAATACTTCCCTTTTGGAAGATCCATCCCATCAGGCGGATGAATACAAGCATTCTTCTTGCTGAGGGAATTCAAGTATGCTGCTACAAAGTCCCAACTATGTACCCGCCAACTGAAACTGGCAGAAATAGTAAATAGAAACACTGAGAAAGTTGCTTTACAGATAATGGTAACATATCAGTAATTTAACATTTTTTAATCCCATTACACTTTTTTATCCCTAAAAAAGGTTTACTATGTTATCCAACGTGGATAAAATCTTTTTATTTATTTCAGTTATGTTACTTTTCTTTTTGGTGAGATAACTCTGGATGACTACAACTTTTAAATTTTATGATCTATCCGTGTATATATATATTTTAATTTACTTAATTTACTGATTTAATTTTGTTTATTTTAATTACACAATTTCTATGCTATGAAACAACAAATTCACTATCTCTTGCCCTTCTGAGATTTTACCTTTGGAGCCATTTTTTCCAAAACCTGCCCCAATTCCTTGAACTTTCCAGTGAGAGGCCCACCTTGACGGAGCCAGTTCAAGCTGCTAACACATCACACCATGGTTGAAGGAAGCAGGCTACCACAATTGCTGGTGCAGACATCTGATGCCAATGAGAAAAGATGCTCCACAGCACATGAGGTACCTGAGCGTCCCAAGTAGCTTTGCACCATGGTGGCAACTGATGGGTATTTTGTAGCATTTTTCTGAATGGAAAATGAATATGAATTAATTTTGGATACACATGAAAATTTAAATTGAAACACTTACCATCCACCACTTCAGCGGGCATGACAAGTCATCAATTTTGTATCCTTTCAAAGGTATTTCATCCGTTAAGTAGTTTTCAAGTTCATTCACAGGTTATGGGGCTATGGTGGCAGCTTTTTCAGCCAATCTTGCCAAGAAAACTTGATGTGGAGCATGGTTTGGTGTATTGGAAATTGATAATGAGCTTGATTCTTGATTATTGCTATAGTTCAGATCTGCTAAAGGCTTGAAATCGTCAAAATAATGAATGGAAAAAGGATTTTATTAAAAGAAAGAAAATTCATTTAAACAAAATAAGTGTGTTTAAATAATAAAATAACAAAAATTAATAAAAATTAACTAAAATAAATAAAAAAATTTTAAAGCAGAAGAAAAACAAGTCAGAAATAATGACAATACCTGAGAGCAATAAATCAATATAAAAATAAAATACAAGAATTGAAAACTTGTGAGTTAAATTTTTTATAAAATACCTACAAGAATTAAAATTGTAGAGAAATAAATAAAATTATAATATTATTAAAATATATTTTAAAATTAAAAATAAAAATAATTTATTGAAATCATGATGTCAGAATTTTAATAATTATACTGACAAACATTTTGAATTTTATTTTATTGCATCAATCTATGATGTCATTGATGATGCTGTGTTGAATTAGATAACAATCATGATTCTTTAAAATAATCAAGATCAGATTTTTTCTTTTTAACTCAATCAAAATCTTTGATAAGATTCTTTTTCACAACTTTAGCATCATTTTGATCATTTTATTCTTTTCATTTTTTGATTGATTGTTTCATCTTAAAATCATCGTTGAATCATTTTCAAACAAAAATAATTATTAAAATTTATTACTTTTCGTTATTTTAATTAATCATCCTTAATCAATTTATCTTATTTTATTTTTGTTTATTAATCATAATTATTAACTAGTTGTTAAGATATTTTATTCATTAAATATTATTCAAGTTTTTATTATATAATTAACATTTACCATTACTCGTGATTTTTATTTTATTATTATTTTTAAAAATCTTGATCATTAAATTTTATATTACTCATATCTATATTATTTTTATTTTAACATAAACATTTTTATTATTATTATTCAATTAAATTAGATATAATAAATTTATTAGGCAACCACTGGTCTTGCCTTTAGGTAATTAATATTTTTCTTAATCATAATTTATTTAAAATCAAAATATTTATTTATCAAAATATTTTCTTCTATTTTAAAATTTGTAATATACCTCTTAAAGATATATTTTTGTATTATGATTCTGATCATTATAGCTCCTTAGTTCCTATTAATTTTCACAGAAGTGAGCATATACATTTTCAATTAATTTTTGGCAAGTAGCCAACTGGTCAATTTCAGCTCCAAAGCTCATTTCAAGTACAGCAGGTCTAAAAAAAGAATGCATGATTGTTGCAATAATGAGAGTTTTGCAGTTCATTGCTTCTTCAAGATATTGCTTGATCTGATTGATCATTGTGTAATACATTGGATAGAGAGCATTGTATGTATGAGCTAAGTCAATCTTTTTCTGGATGTTCTCTTTGAGATCACCAGTGAACCTTTTGGCCCATTCCCCTCCATTGTTAAAGTAAGCTTAGCAAACACCTTTTTTTATTTTATTAATGAATTGTTAGCATGCAATTTGTAAAGGATTAAACAAACTGGAAACAGAAATTTTATTAAACACTCACTCCAAGCTCAAGATCCAATTTATAAATATCCTTCCATTCATGATTGGAAAAAACTGTATCATTAAATGATTCAGAGTCTTCTTGAAGGATTTGATCAATGACTTTTCTAGCTGCTATTGCTTGCTTGCGGCTCTTGTATCTGATGTTCCATCTAATACTGTAACCAGCTATTAATGGATGTACATTTCAATTGAGATTCTTGCATACACACATAAAGTTTCCTCTAGATGCCGTGGATCTGTTGATCTGGAGTATTACCTCATCAAGTTTTTTCACTGTGTCGCAAAGTTTTATTGAAGCAGAATGCCTTCAATCTTGAGGGAGCTCATCAGGCCAAACACTGTTTTCTTCATTGTTGGGCTCAGAATCAACCACAGATCCTTTGTCATTGGCATTTCCATAGTCACTTTCATCTAAGTTGCTATGATTATTGTGTTCAGGGACAATTTCAAGTATTTCTGGATCATTGTTTCTGTTTGCTTGTGATGCTTCAATGTTCTCTGATTCTCCTTCATCTTCTTCAATTGTCCTACAAAGCACTGGGAAAGAATCCCAGGACAGATTCTTTTGATTTGGATTGTGGCAAATGCTTCATTGACAACGATGCAAGGCCTGCATTGACACTGAGGGCAACCTTTTGGAAAAAACAAAGTAAATTCATAAATTTTGCATTCCAATTGGACTCAGAAGACAAGAGTTCTTCCAATTTTTTTAGCCATTGTTATATTATTGGAACCAGAGTCGGTAGTTTGTGCAAGCATCTTATTTTCAAGTTGATATTTCTTGAGAAGCGCAGCAATTGGGAAAGCAAGTAATGTTCCAAGGTGCTTCCATGGAAGCTTTTTCAGTTTCAAGTGTTGGACTTGGTACTCCCAATTTTGGTCCACGTAAGCAACAGCGGCACCAATAAAAGAAAATCAATTGCCTTTGGTTTTCCACACAATGTGGATCAAGTTGAAGGTTGTATTGATATTCTACAGAAGAAAAAAAATCTTCATCACCCAAATCAATCAAGTGAAAAAAAGAAGAAAAAAACTTACAGGAATCTCAAAAAAGATGTTTTGCTTTAATGTAAAATAAAGAGCCCTACTTTCATTGGATGACCATTTCCTCCCAATAAGATGATTTTGTGGATTAGAATATCTAAATGCCGCTTTCAGATAAGAGTCCTTGGTTCAACTCCAAGGAAGAGCTTGAAGTATCTGCCAAATCATCAAGATTTGATTCAAGACCCGGTTGAAAAATGTGGGCTACTATTGAGATTGAATATACTCGGTAATTGACTTTGGGTTATGGTTTTGGGCCTTGAGATGGTTATAAAATAAGTTTGATGGGAGTTTGGACTCTTATTTTATTTCCACGTGGCACCTTGGGCATCCTTTTGGATTCCTATTGGCTTGGGCAGAACCATCAAAATGAGATTTTAGGTTGGCCAGACTGGTTCCGTGAGCTCTGTAAATCCTCTTGGACCACTTGCATTGATAGTTCACCTTGGTTTTTCTGCCTTCCTGAAAGTCTTTCTTGGTATTGAATGGCTCTTCAAAAAAGGAAGTGATGATATCTTATGCATTAGTTTTTCCGTCAAGGATCTTTGAAACTTCCACATCAGATTCTTGATCAAAATCATACTCGTCTTTATTGCCAATTGAATCTGAGTTTGCCTGTGCCATTCACAATCAATGAAATTGAAATTAGTTTTTATCAAGTTATAAAGTTTCAATCTTGATAGAAAAAACAATAAGTTAAAGACCTATAGTATGACTTACTTTCTGTTGAGTTTTCTCCTTTTGGGATTTCACCTGATTTCTTTTTGTCTTTGAGATTCAGTTGAGTTTTGGTAGGTTTATTGTTGCATTGTTTGATTGGATTCTGGAAAGAACCACTGTGATTTCTAGTTTCCCTTTCAGACACCTTCCATTTGAATGGTGTGGAATTGATTGCCTGATGGGAATCTGAGGATGGTGTAATCATCTTTGGATGCTTCTTGATTGGGGTAGTTAGTCAAGTGGATCGTCAAAGAGATACATATAATTGATTAGAGTTGGAATCAAACTGATTTGCAATTTCTTTAGCACCAGTTGAGTGGACAAGGTGGGAAACTTTGTGTGATAAGTGATTAGATTAATAAAATGCTGAGATGCCTTTGTTGAGGTGTTAGATCAGGTGGTGAGGTGAGTTCATGGAATTTTTTCAAATCTAAATCCCATTGTTAGATCAGCTGACAACAGGAAAAAAAATTCAGTTGCAATACAGCTGTGGGGGAAATTTAAAAAAAAGTTACATTACTTACCATATCAGCAAGAAAAAAAAAGTATAAGTTGTGTTAGGGCTGCAAGTAGATTGAAAAAAAAAGAATTATGTTGCACATATAGTGGGAAAAAAAAAATTGTGAGACTGTTACTTTCACAATCCAGTAACCAAAAGTGACTATGTTAGCAATGAAGGGTAGGATAATGCAGTCTAAAATAACTACCCACTGTTGCAAAAAGTAACTAAGAGAATTATAAATTCCTGAAGTAATTTTAATATTATCAGTTTCAATATTTTATAAAAAAAAAATATAAAAATGGTAAAAATAAAATAATTATAAGAATTTTTTAATACTTGAAGGCAAAGCTGAATATTAAAAAATACCTCAGATGATAAATGATATATGAAATAATAGTTAGTAATAGTTATTGATAAGGTAAAAATAAAGACTTTTATAATAAAATAAAATAGCAAGATAAAATAGTTATTGATGCTTTGTTAAATTGATATGAAAATATGATAATTAAAAATAAAAAATAAAAAGAGGACAGAAAATACTGAAATATTGATGTTCATTCCCAGAGGAAATCATGCTCCTCCAAGATACTAAATCTTCAATTCCACCTCTATTTCTGATCTACAGACTAAAGGATCATTGCCAATTAATATCATATCATCAAAATGTATATATATAATATATCCAGGTACATAGAATTACTATTCCTCCAAAACACATATCTGAAACCAATGTATTGAATTCTACTGAAACTAAAAATTGCTTTAATATTTTATACCATGCCAATGATGATATCTTTAGATCATATATAGCTTTATTCAAATCAAAAACTGTATCCTTTTTGCAAACATATCCTTGAGGTAGTAATAAAAACTAAATTTTCTTTTAAAGGCACTGTTGAGAATGTGCTCTTAATATCTAATTGATGAATCTGAAGATTGTTATTTAAAAAATGGAGCAATAACAATCCAAGTGAGGCTGGCTTTACAGCTGATTGGTAGGCTTAAAATTAACAATTTTCATTTGTGAATTTATTGGGGGCCTTTGCTAAGGCAAAGATTAAACCTAAGATACAAAAGGGGAGGGTATCCAAGTCAAAATAAATAAAATAACAAATTGGAATTAATTATCATGGTTAGTTCCATCAATTTTGAACTCAAATAAATTTGAGAGAGAGATTGAAAAAAGCAACCAATCTCTTGATGTTGTCTTAGTTTCTGATTTTCTACCGGATTTGACCATAGTTTTGAAGGAGATTGAAATCCATTGGGTATTTTCTAAATCTCATTCTTAAGATACACAAGAAGAAGGTATCCATGTAAAATTATTTCCAAGCATAAAATCAGAGATTCTACTTAGAGCATCACCAAAGGCCCCACAATTGTGCAACCTGGGACCAACTTTAACAGTCTAAGTTGGTTTTTGAGCTCCAACGGCCCTGTTCAACCCCCCGCTACACATTTTGGGCTTTGATCGAACTGGAAATCACGCTCTGATCAAACTGGAAATCAACTTCTACCTTTGGCAGCTTGCTTGCAACCCACTAGCAACCATCATTTTATTTTTTATTTTTTTTGCTTGTCTCCTCCCAGTCCAATGGATGTTGAAATACTCAATCTGCTCCTCAATTTCAACCCATCTGTAGAGAATTCAACTCCAACTTGTAGTTCTCCAAGGAAGAAGACATAAAAAATGCCTTGAAATCAAACCCAAAAGCAAAGAATGAGGAAGAAATGGCAACTCCAAAACCCAAGAACAAACCAAAAATCAAGAGCACTCAACAACCAGAAGAAAATTTGAATTCCAAAAAAAAGATCCCCAACTGGACAATATAAGAAGATAAGAATCTCTGTATTGCTTGGTTGAATACCAGTAGATACACAATTGTTGGTACTGGACAGAAAGCCAAGTTCTGGGAGTGAATCCACCAAACCTATCAAGAGTTGATTAATGAGTTCAATGAAGAAAGAAAGAATGTCAAGTGTTTCAAGGAGCTTCCTATTCTACCCGTTGGTGCTGTTGAATGTTGCTTGGGACTCATCTGTAAATTCCTAAATAAGTTTGCTGGATTCTACTCTAATGTTGAACACCGTTTGAAGAGTGTAAAAACTTGTGAAGATATTGTAAATTTTTAACTACTTTTTTAATCCCAATATTATATACTCATGCATTGGTAAATATCTACTCCAGCTCACTGAGGCCAAAGAGCTTTCCAAGGCATCAGTTGGGTCATCTTTTAACCTGGGCCATTGCTGGGGAATCTTGAAGGACAACCCAAAGTGGGAGGCTACTAAGCAAGAGAACAAAGCTCAAAGCAAGAGGGCCACGGAATCCAGTGCACCCCCACCTTCCAGTTTGACCAATGGTTCTACAACCGCCGCCGCCTCAAGCACACTAGAATATTTTCTGTTGACAATGAGTCAGAAAAAAACAGATAGGTCCTTGGAAGTGTGAGTGCCAAGGGCCAAAAGTCAGCTAAACAAAAACAAGCTGAAGAGTGTTCAATTTCCAAAATTGTGGCCATGAAAAAGGACCTAGTTCAGATTTAATTTGACCAATTGGCTTCAATTAAATCAGAAATCCAATCTGCTTTGGACAGTTCAATCATGTCTAAAGATCTCAGTATGATGGATGAAGAAAGCCGGGCTTCTTACCAAAAAAAAAAAAAGCAATTATTGCTTAGATGTTACAAGAAGAAAAGAAACAGGAATAACAAGATAGAAAGTTTTGGATTGTAGGCAAACTTTGCCATAAAGAGGAGGAGGAATTTCACAGGTATTTCACTGGCTTATGTCATCTTAGTTGTATTTAGTTGTAGGAGTGTGAAATGTAAAAGGGCATGTGTGTTGGCTATTTCTATTGTTGATCCATCACAGAAAGCATAAAATAAAGAGGATTGAAGGGGAGGAGGAAGAGGAAAAGCAAGAATAAGATGGAGAGGAAGAGGGGGAAGAAGAGAAAGAAGATGAAAATTAGTAAACTGCAAAATACTCTCAATGGCTGTGTTCTCTTATCCTCTCCTGTCAATATTTTCTCAATCATTTTTTCCCCCTTATTCTCTCAATGTTTCTGTTCATATTATTTCTCATTTTGAAATTTTGATTTTGTTTTGTTTTTATGAGGGAATCAGAAGATATTATAAATATATTGAATCTTTTTGTTTTTATGAAAGAATTTGAATTGCTAATCTGCAAATGCAAGAGCATAAACACAAGCAATGCAAGGAAAAAAATTGAAGACCAACAAAAAATAAAAACAAACAAAGTTAAGATTAAATTGAACAGGGAAAAATGAAAGCAAAAAATTGGGTGAAATTAACATTGATCAAAGAGCAAGAAGAAAAAAATCTTGAGATACTAGTTTTGATCGAAGTCATGGGCCAATATGTTACGTACAATATCTGGGAAATATTTTGTAACATAACTTTCATTTTTCCATGTCTCAATCTTGTTATTTGTATCAATTTTTTTTAAAATATAGTCAGCACTTATTGTATTTTTTTTTCTCAACTGGCCCAATTGTTATGTATTACTAGAATTTTTTTTAATACAATAGAAAATAATGTACCTTTTTTCTCGATAACAGTTATGTGAGGTTATGTTAAAGTAACTTTTCCATTGTTACTTTAGAGTTACGATACATGGCCCTGGACAATACTTTATTTTACAGTTAGCAGATTATTTTTTGGGTTTTACCATTTGTTTTGATTTTCTTTTTTCTTGCAATATGATTTCTATTATGAAAAAATGAATGTCCCCAGGTCATCAATTGAAGCGGGATCTTTCACCCAATTAATAAACAGATATTTTAAGCTTTTTATTTTTTTATTTTATTTTTTATTTTTTTATTTTTTAATTTATTTTTCAATTTTTAATTTATTTTTTATGTATTTTTTTCATTTCATATTTGTTATTATCTTCTTTTTTGTCTTTATTTATCATTCTTTGTATTTTTATGTTTATGTTTTTTTAAGAAATTCAATTTGTATTGATTATACATAGGCAGACCTCAAACTATCCAATTAATTGTGCAGTGTGGTTCAATTTTCAACCAGACAGCTTGAATTTTGATGTCTTCCTACATATAATCAATACAAATTGAATAATTCTTAAACAAACTGAAAACACAAAAATATAACAAAATAAAAATAAATAAAAAATAAAAAAAATACAAAAAATAAAAAAATAAAAAAATACATAAAAATAAATAAAAAAAATCAAAAATAAATAAAAAAAATAAGAATAAAAAATAAAAAATAAAAAACTCAAAATAAATTTTGTTGATTAGGTGTACATAAAAATAAATAAAAAAAATCAAAAATAAATAAAAAAAATAAGAATAAAAAATAAAAAATAAAAAACTCAAAATAAATTTTGTTGATTAGGTGAAAGATCCTGGGTCGATTGATGACCTGGGGACATTCATTTGTTGATAACAGACATCACAGTGCAAGTAAAAATAAAATTAAATTAAAAATAGTACAAAGCCAAAAAAAGTGCAGGATCAAACCATGCATTGTAACTTTTCCTTGAAGTTACAATACAATGTATCGTAACCTCCGAGACTGTTGCATTCAATAAATAGTAAATTTCTTGAGTTTCTGTTATGGTGATTGTTCTTCAGGGACCATTTTGATACAGTTACGTTTTTTTTTTGGATGAATGTATCAACTGTTACCCTGAAAACAATTCCGATACATGTATTTTTTCAAAATTGTATCAAAAAAAAGTTACTTTACAATACTTTACAGATACATGTAACTGTAACGGCCCATTTTTGCTGAGATGGACTGAATTAATGTTGTGTATAGTGGGTAAATTCCGTCAGAGAGATAGTAGCCTAGATTTTACTCATTTCCATTGACTTCATAGGTTATCAAAAGACCTTCTCCTTCTTGAAGCTGTTCAAATATCGGAGATCATTCAGTATGTTAATATCATTGGGGGTGCCGGGTAAACCAAAAAAAGTTTGCCAAATCCATAAATCATGTGAGGCGACTTCTTTGAGTACAAGGGTTGGCTCTTTCTCCTTCCCAGTATATGTCCCATGGTCAGCCATTGGGCAATTCTTCCAACACCAATGCATACAATCAATAGATCCCAACATCCCAGGAAAACCTTGTTTATCTGAAACAGCAAAGATCCTAGCAGCATCCTATTTGTTTGGCTTCCACAATGATTCCTCACTTTCAATCTTGACAATTGTCTGGCAAAACTGTTTCAAGCATTTGATTTCAGTTGATTGACCTGTTTGGAATAGACATCAGAATAGAAATTACCCATGAGATTTTATTATTCTCATAAAAATAATGCAATAAAATGAAAATTTACTAACCCATATGGAGACACTCATCAATAAAGTCCCCACTACATCCATAGGCAAGCATTTGTATGGAAGAAGTTGCCTTTTAAATAGCTTAAAATCCAATTCTACCTGCTGCATTGCAATTCTGTACAAAGTATAGGTTGGATTCTGGCAGATTGTGAAAAATTTGGAGGAACAGACTCTTGCACATTCTGAATTTCCAAAGGAAGAGGTGATTAGGATAAATGGAATCATTGGAAAAATAGCCTTTATATAGCTGCTGGTGACCTTGGTGTGGGTTTTGGTGGATTTCTCTCCTTCCTTATGTTGAACCACCACATTTGTTTTTCCTTTTTCTTCAGGATCAGGCTGATTTTGATTTTAAGGGAGGCAAGGGCATCATTGTTGTTGTCAATCCATTCAAGGATGTCTTCCATGATGGACAATGGATGTGAAGCACTGGGAAGGAAAACTTGAAGATCTGGTTTTGTCACATAGACCACTAACCAACCAACTTATGTTGGTAAAGCTCTGTCCACGGTCCAGAATTGGCCCCAACTGGAAATCTCTTTTTCAAGTGTCCGCGGCTAGTAAATTCAATTTGATCCACCCCTGGCCCATTGGAGATGCTCTTGAAGAATTTTTGAGCGGTAAGAGCTGAATGCTCTGCTGACTGGGCTGATGATGTAAGTCAAGGATGAAGGGTTTTTACTTTTATAGTTAAAGCATAACTGATTGGACTTATTCCCAGAAGGGACTTGGGAGAAAGATTAAGATGAACCAATCATTTTTATTTCATTATTTGTAAATCTAAATTTATAGTATTTACACCAATGAATTATTCAATTGGATTCTAATATAAAATGGTTTTACTTCAACACAAGAAGAACTACTTATTTTACTTCAACACAAGAAGACTATATATTTTTACTTCAACACGAGAAGAATATTTTTACTTCAACACAAGAAGACTATTTATTTTTACTTCAACACAAGAAGACTATTTTTACTTCAACACAAGAAGAACTAGATATTTTAATATTTTAAATTCAATATGCTACTTAGTAGATTACTTGACTAACTATTTTTGATTGGATTAAAATTGTAACTTGAGGTGAGAGCTTAATCAAGTGAGAGTCAAAAATTTCTTACATTTATTGTACTGGCCCATTGGAGATGCTCTTACATTTATTGTACTGGAACTTTTCCTTAAGGTAAAACATAAAACATTCAATTTATTGCCATTCATTCTTATTATTATTTTTGTTTTCATTGTTTTATTTTTTCTGACTTGCAATACAACCATTCCATATCCAATTCATTAATAAAATCATCCCACATACTCAAACCTCCCTCTTCTCAACCTTAGCATTACACTACAAAAAAAAAAGTCAAGTGCAGCCAGTTGCTTGACTTTTCGTAGTGTTAGACTCTGTATTCAGTGGGAAGCATATTACGTGTTGCACATTGAGAAGTGTACCAATCAAACTTAAGTTTTGATGGGTACAGAGGAAAATGTTCATTGGGATTTCTGAACTTGAACCACTCAGTCACTCTGATTGCACTCTTTTTCAAACACCATGCAGCCCCCTCCCCCATCAACTACTGGACAGGATCTGCATGACCTACTCTCTCAATCACCTTTACAACAACTCAATGACATTAATAGCTTTCTTGAATACACTCTATCACCTGAAAGCCCATCTGCTGACTTAAACAAAATCCAAATTTAAACTATGCTAAAAGTATTAAAATTGGTTCATGAATCACTCATCAAGGAAAGAAACTCAGAAAATGTGCATCTGAAAAAAATATTTGAACAACTTGATTGCTTGGAACACCAAAAAGTACCTGCCCCTGTGAGAACATGGGCCTCAGTTGCTACAGATAAATTGACTTCAATGAGCAGAAAAAAATCACTTCACAATGAGAAAGCAATTCAAATAGTCCCAACTGTTGAAATTCTGCTTCTCTCTCACTCAAGCTCCATGTTTTTTCATTATTAAGCAGTCATATTCTTAACCCCTGGACCTACTTGCCAGGGGTTTCCTTTGTTTATATGCTATAAAATCTGAAACAAGCAATGAAAATCGAAAATCTGCATTGGTCCTTGTTCCATTGAACCTGCTTCACACCAAATTAGCAGTTCCAATCTCCCTCTTTTGTCCATTGCATTGACACTGAGGTTTTGCCTGATCCTTTGATCATCAAAATCATCTTCTATGAACTGATCCTTTGATCATTCTTCCCACAGTTCTAAATTTCTTCACCAACTAGAAAAGAAATCAATGAATTCAAGGCTGCAAGTTTGGTTATTTGCACTCCTCCAGGTTTCTCAGGTTTAGACACCTCTTCAGCTACATCATTAACAGCCAAGATCAACACCAACCTGAAATCAATCAACACCACCCTGCAATCAATCAACACAATTTCCAATTACAAACCTTTTGAAGCTTCTGGTATGGCCATACTTCCCTGAAAAGATTTTAAGATTTATACTTCCACCAGATCCCAAGATTGCTGGCTTGTTACCAATAAACATCATTGGAATCACCTCTTATGCCCAGAGCTCAAAACTTTCCCATCTAGATTCCCAATTGTTTTGCATGTGATTCCAACAGATTTTGACCCAACCAACTCAGCACATTTACATATATTAGGAACCCAGAACCACATTGATCCTAAAACTATTCAATCAGCTTGTTGGTGAGGTGATACAACTTGAAAGGGAAAAAAACATGGATCACTTGTGGTGTATTTTCTTGAAAAAGACATTGCCAGCAAAATTGAATGCTCCGGTCTTTATCTACAAAACTTGTGATATCAAGGTGCTCACTATACTTGATCTATCCCCCAGTGCTTCAATTTTTGGAGACTGGGCCACACAGCTGAATGGTGTAAAAATGATCCTTGTTGTTGCAAATGTGAGGGAGATCATGATTCTAAATCCTGCACAGCCCACTCGGAATCCCCTCCAATTCGCTGTTTATGTGTGTCTCAAGAACAATCCCAGGCTAACACAACGGTAAATCAATTAGACATAAAATTCACCCATCATCCATGGGCATAAGCATGCCCAACCAAGAAAAAAATACTGTGTGATTGTTGACGTCAATGCTGGAAAAACTATTTTTTGGATATTTTTCCTTCTTTTCTTTTTCTCTCTCTCCTCCCTATCTTCCCTTCCCTTTTTTATCCTTGCGCAGCTTAAATTCAAGATCATATGTCACTGGCACTCTCCAATTATCTTGTTGAAATTTTTATAGGTGCTGCTGCTTTTTTGGTACTTACTATTTGATATACACTATAGTGCGCAATGTTAAATCAAACTGCACTTTAAAAAAAAAAAAAACTTACCAGTCCAGTATCAACTATAAAGAATAAGGGCCACGCTAAATCCACGATAAGTTATCGTATAACTATCGTACACGACATTGGGGGACCCCCAAAAATGTCGTATACGACATTGGGGACCCCCTGTTTTTTATCGTATACAACCCTTGACAGTGTCGTATACGATATAATGGGGGGTCCCCAATGTCGTATACGACAGTTTGGGGCCGCACCATGTCGTATACGACATTGGAGCGGGAGAAACCCCCGTATACGACAATTTCACCCAGATATT